>JAOWBW010000428.1:1044910-1097761 GCA_026119855.1 Campanula takesimana | reverse complement strand
CACGGCCTGATGAGTTACATAGGATGGGCAAGATGTGTCGGGGAAGCCCTTTTCTCTTGACCATATGGCTCCGAGAAAACTTCAGGATTTATTCTCCGGATGGTGATTTGTCTCCTTTTGCTGTTCATAGGAGGAAGTTGTGATCCGGGATTTATCTGAAGTGATTTTGGAAGAAATTCTTTGCCTCTCGGGTGACCGTTGATATTGAGTGTGTCTTTCTTCTTGGGGTCTTCGTCCTTTTGTGGAGTGGACTCTTGGTTTTCAGCACGTGGTTGTACCGGGTTTGAGAGATTCTTCATTTTACCTAGCCAGAACGGGTTCTGCGGCAGTTCGGTCGCCAACAGACAATTCCTTTTCCGAGGGGCGGAATGCTTCGTCCAGTTGCTTACATGGGTCCTGACTTCTCGAGTGAGCTTCAGTCGGCTTGGGGAGATGACCGCAACCGTTGGGCTTTTGCTCCTCTGCATCGGGGGAGTGTCTTCCTTCCCGAGAGCTACTTGGATTATTTATTTGGCACCCCTTTACGTGGCATCACTTGGGTTGATGTGCTTCGGCTGAGTTGTTGGGAAAGGGTTTTGAGCCTAGCAGCACTTTGAGATATAGGGAGGCTGCTGCTGATTCGGGTAACATTCTCGCTGACCCTTTCGGTACTCCTTTGGATGACTTTTATGCTAGGAGATGTGTCGCAACACAGAAGGTTTCGGTGCGTATTAGTGCTCCTTCGTTACCCAAGAAGAAAAGGATTGAGAGACGATCGGGTGGTCCTTTGAAAGCTAAGAGAAAATTGGATTTTTCTTAGTACCCTAAGAGATTGCAATTAGACCACTTTGTTTTAGGATTTAGTATTTTGATGTCTTTTGTTGCTCAAAATCCGTTGTTGTAAGTTTGAATAGTTCATTGAATGAATAAAAATTGCATTTTGTTATTTGAAGTGAATTGGGTATTTTTGATATGTTTTAGACCGCACCCGAAGGTTGCCTACGTTCCTCCAGTTGGAGGCTCAGGTCTTCGTAGTTCAAACAAACAAAGACCATTTTTTTTTTTTATTTTTTTTTTTGTGTGTGCACCCTGTTTTTTGCCTAGACCGCCCTTTGGGTTTTCAATCTAGCGGGCTTCTTTTTTTGCACGTGCTCTAATTTTTGCCTAGGCCGCCCTTGCGGGTTTCAACCTAGCGAGCGATTTTTTTTTTTTTTTTTTTTTATTGTCTTTGTTTATTAAGCGTAGAACCTCTTGAGCTTGTCGAGGTTGACCTCCTTTGGCAGCTGGTCACCATCTAAATCCACGAGCCGGACTGCACCACCGCTTAGTATCTTTTTGACCACGTACGGACCGATCCATCGGGGTCCCCATTTCCCCAGGGGATTCATGGCATTAGGAGGATGTTGTCTTAAGACCAAATCTCCCACATTGATGTTTCGAGGCTTCACCTTTTTGTTGAAAGCTCTTGCCATCCTTTGCTGATACGCCCTCGTGCGTTCGAGTGCTCTAACCTTTTCTCGTCGAGTAAGGCTAGCTGTTCGTATCGACTTTGCATCCAGTTGACCTCATTGACTTGATTCTCGAGGGAGGACCCGTAGAGATGGGACTTCAAGTTCGATAGGGAGTACGGCTTCAGAACCATAGACTAATGCATAAGGAGTTTCTCCTGTTGCGGACCGTATTGATGTGCGGTAGCCCCACAATGCTAATGGTAGCTTCTCGGGCCAATCCCTTCCTGTTGAGGCCATTTTCTTGACGATGGTCTCGATGGTTTTATTTGCTGCTTCGACCGCGCCATTTGCTTGGGGACGGTAAGGAGATGACTTGTGCTTGGTGATCTTGTATTCTACCAAAAGTGCATCCATTTCTTTCTCAAAGTGAGAGCCGTTGTCGGAAATGATTTCATGAGGCACGCCGTATCGGCACATGATATTAATCTTTACAAATTCGGCCACTTTCTTGGCGTTGAGGGTTCGATAAGCTTGTGCTTCGACCACTTTGTGAAGTAGTCGACTGCCACTAGGACGAATGACTGCCCATTGCTTCCAGCAGGATGAACTTTACCGATGATGTCTATCCCCCAACAAGAGAAAGGCCAAGGTGTGACCATGTTGTAAAGTTGTGAGGGTGGAGCATGTTGCAGATTAGCGTGGAATTGGCACTTGGCACACCTTTTGACTTTCTCGATACAGTCTCGTTCCATAGTGCTCCAATAGTAACCAATGCGAAGTATCTTCTTGACTAGCATAAACCCATTCATGTGGGGTCCACATTCTCCTTCGTGCACTTCACACATTATCTCTTGAGCTTCGGCCTCATTGGCGCATAAGAGATGATCCCGTCGTGGTGCCTTTTATAGACTCGGTCCCCAATCAGTACGTACCGAGAGGCTATCCTTTGCAGAGCTGCTTGAGACTTCTTTTTGCTATTCTCGGGATAAGTGCCTTCTTTGAGGAAGTTCATGATATCCGAATACCACGGAGAGAATTTGTTTGCATCTCGTTGATCTCGATACTCATGCAATATGCCGGACTGTTCCTTCGAGCAATTTTAAGGGCTTCACCATTTTCCCTTTGGGCATTTCGACTAATGAAGCTATAGTGGCCAGTGCATCGGCGAAGCGATTCTTATCCCTTGGTAGGTAGTTGAAAGTGATCTCTTGGAATTGTTCAACCAGTTCTTCAAGGTGCTGACCATACTGTTGGAGAGTCGGGTCTTGGGTTCGCCATTTACCCGATTGCTGATTGATAAGGAGTAAAGAGTCGCCGAATACTTCTAGTTCTGTGATGTTTCTGTCGAGAGCTGCTTCGAGCCCCGCTATACATGCTTCGTACTCGGCAATGTTGTTGGTAGCTTCGAATTCCAGGCGGATGGCAATGGGAGTGTAGATGTCTTTTGGATCGACAAGCAATACCCCTATGCCAAAACCGTGTTTATTGGCGGCGCCATCGAAAAAAAGTTGCCACTTAATTTCCTCGGTTGCAGTACAAATTAAATGCTCGTCGGGGAACTGTACATCTTCCCCTTCACTTCGTCACACGGGAATTCGGCAAGCTGGTCACTGAACACTTTCCCCCTGACGGATTTTAGTGTGACGTAAGTGATATCATAGCCGGCGAGCATGAAGTACCATTTAGCTATTCTTGTTGACATGAAAGGCTTCTCGAAGATGTAGCGGAGCGGGTCCACCTTTGCTACTAGCTTGATCGGAAAAGCTTCCATATAGTGTTTGAGCTTTTGAGTGACCCAAACAATGCTGCGCATGACTTCTCTAAGACAGAGTAATTCTTTTCGCCTCCTTGGAATCGGCGACTGACAAAATAAATGGCGTTCTCCTTTGTGGACTCTCGTCGCTCTTGTGCTAACATAGCCCCTAGGGCTTCATCATTGACAGTGAGATAGAGCAACAGAGGTTTCTCCTTGTGCGGCGGAACTAGAACAGGAGGGCACGTCAAGTAATGCTTCACTTGGTCGAAGGCTTCTTGGCACGCGTCGGTCCATTCTAGAGCCACATTCTTCTTGAGTAGCTTGAAGATTGGCTCGCACATGGAAGTGAGTTGGTGCACAAACCGACTGATGTATTGTAGTCTGCCCATGAAACCTTTAATCTCTTTCTGCGTCTTTGGAGGAGGCATGTCAATGATTGCCTTGATTTTGGAGGGGTCTACTTCAATTCCCCTTTCAGTGACCATATAACCAAGAACTTTGCCTCAGATAACCCCGAACGTGCACTTTGCAGGGTTGAGCCTCATCTTGTTTTGACGAAGCCTTTCGAAGAACTTGCGGAGATCGATTAAATGTTGACCATTGGTCCCTTTGGAGTGAATGATCATGTCGTCCACATAGACCTCGATTTCTTTGTGAATCATATCGTGGAACAAGTCTGTCACGGCTCTTTGGTAGGAAGCCCCAGCGTTTCTTAACCCAAATGGCATGACTGTGTAGCAAAAGGTACCCCACGGTGTTGTGAAGGCTGTCTTATGTTGATCTTTTTCGGCCATGAGAATCTGATTGTACCCAGCGAACCCATCCACGAATGAGCGAACCTCATAGGCAGCAGTGGAGTCGACCAGCATGTCGATATTAGGGAGTGGAAAATCATCCTTTGGGGAAGCTTTGTTTAAATCCCGGAAGTCTACACAAACTCGAACCTTGCCGTTTGCCTTCCTGACTGTCACAATGTTGGCTAACCATGTCGGATACTCGATAACCTTGATGAAACCCACACTGAGGAGCTTCTCAATCTCTTCTTTGACCTGCAGAGACCATTCTGGCTTGATCTTTCTGAGCTTCTGCTTTACTGGCCTGGCATCTTCTCTGATCGGAATCCTGTGCTCTGCTACCTTTCTATCCAAACCCGGCATGTCTTTGTATGACCATGCGAACACATCCACGAACTCCCGTAGTAGTGCAGTCAATCTGTCTCTGTCGTCCCCCTTGAAGAAGCTTCCAATCTTAGTTTCTTTTGGCTCTTCTTCGGTACCCAGATTAAAACATGCAATCTTCGTCAGCCTTTGGACCATTCTCACCAAGACTACGGACGTGTGAGCAAGTTCATTTAAGTATGTTATGTTTTTCGTGGTCTATTTCATCATAATTTGAATCGTTATTAACTTGTTCATTAAGTTCATTATTAGTTAAATTCATCATTTATGATGTTTGCAATCTCAGGGTACTCAGAAATATCAAATTTTTCATTAGCAAAGAAAGGAAACACACGCTCGGGCTTATGGCCCATCCCCTTGGGTGAGGGTATTAGAGACACTCTCGGACTCGAAAGTAAGTGTGAGCTGCTATTCCTTTGTTGCTGTGCGGGGTATGCCAAACATTTCTTGGACTAAGAATCCTCGGATACCACAGGCCCTTTTTCTTTGAATACACAGGCCTTCGTGCCAATTGTTGATCGGCTCGGAGCTTGGCAGGATCTCATTTGATAGTCTTGTTATGATGACGGTGTCATGGATGGCGTTAACTTGGCATTCATTCATCATGGCAAGCTCTTCGAAAATGGAGGCTAAATCTGTCAGTTCTTCCCCCACGGTGATTTCTGTCTCGGATTCTATAGTCATCTTCCTTCCCACCATTCACGGGGCGACATGGGAGTTGGTTCCCTTTCGGATTTCTGGATCTCACAATCGGAGAAGATTTCGAGGCCGGGCTTTTTGACACCCTTATTGTTAACCCATGGCTCGGAAAGATCATGTATGGAACGTCTTCCCCTTGGCGGACAAAAAACCATTCAACGTCTTGCGGTAAGGCCTTAGATTAGGGACTTCATAACGACGGCCTTCTTTACGAGCTCGGGCCTTTTCGTTCTTGATTGTTTGCTCTTGTTTCAAGTCTTCTTTGGAAGGCTCGTACCCCAAACCGAATGTGTTCTTGACAAATGGGACTTGCACGGGATGTAGGATTCCTTGTTGATATCTCCCTAAGCCTAAACCAGGGAAGTAGTCCATATTCCTCATCATGCGGGGACTTTGTGATTGCTGGGGGTCCATGATCCGTTTCCCCCTTCTTTGTCAATGGCGTTGATTGAGACCCGGAGAGAGTGGAGTCTGGTAAACCATGCTGAACTTGGTGGACGGGCTCACCTTTTCTGTGGATAGTGACGTTTTCAGCCATGACGGTCACTATTTCATCACCATTTCGGATCTTGACACATTGGTGGAGAGTTGACGGTACGGCATTAGCACTGTGAATCCATGGTCGACCCAAAGTAAGTTGAACGAGGCGGGATATCAAGCACTTGGAATGGAACGGACATGACCATGCTTCCAAACTCGATGTCTATTTCGATCATACCCATGACTGTACGGGCGGTGCTGTCATAACCTCGGATTACTTGAGTAGAAGGCTTCAAATCGGAATCCTTAAGTCCCAGTATGCCCATGATTCTGCCAGGCATGAGATTGAGTGCGGAACCACCGTCCACTAAGACTCTTGAGACGGGCCTCCCCCTTGCTCATACCTTGAGGTAAATAGCTTCGTTGTGTCGCGAACCAAATGTGGAAGGTCCATATCGGCAAAGGTGATGACGTTGCCAAAATGAATGTGACCAATCATTGCCGTGAGGTCCTCGGGAGTAGTATCGGGAGAAATGATGTATCATCGAGATTGCGGATGACAAGATCTCGGTGTTTCTTTGAGGATGCAATGAGGTCCCAAATAGAGATGTTGGCTTGAGTTTTCTTGAGTTGGACAAGTAGAGGATCTTCGGGAGTGTTGCGAGCTTGCGGCCTTTGAGAAGAGGAGCTCGGTGCGGAAGTGGAAGGGTTGCTTGCTATGACTCGACCGGATCGAGTTAGCATGTTGACGTTCCCATCTTGCTTTTTTTCCTATTCTCTAGTACTTCCCTCATTACATCAGTAAGTCACTACATAACAAGAATTGTCAAGTTTATTCATAACATTGGGGCCCCCATTCACAATTGGGATTGAATGGGTGGTCCCTCGAGTTCTCCTATCTCTATTAGTCGCTACAATTCTTTTTCTTATCTATGAGATCTTGAATGACATTGCGGGAACGAAGCAATCCTCGTGGGTGGTGTGGCCACTATATTGGTGGTAGCCACAATATTTGTGTGGAGCATGATTGGGGTGGATCGTCTTGGGTTGGTACCCTTGCACGGGTTGTAACTTGACCCTTGCCTTGAGGACTCGAACACTTCGGTTTGATCATGCCTTGGAGAGGCGTGTAGACACGGTCACTTCGGGACTTCTCCCTTGAGGTGGAGGAACCTTTTTGTAATTCCCTTGTCAATAGTGACGGCGTGACGAGGCCTCTTTGTGGAGTTGGAAGCGCCTTGTAGCGGTAAGTAGGAGTGGCCTCTAATCTCCTTGAGCAAGTCATCCATGCGTAACCCCGCCTCATACATTTGGGAGAAGTCGGAGTAGCAAGCCCCACTTAGGTGGGTGCGGAGATCAATCTTGAGACACTTGAGAAAGATGTCCATTTGCTCTTTTGTGTTGGCCTCTCAACAATTTCAGAGAGTTTATCATTCCATCTCCTTGTGAAGTCGATGAAGGACTCATTGTCTCGTTGAGTAGTGTTCTCTAGCTCTTTCCTTGTGGGCCGGTGAGTGGTGTTGCCTTGGTATTGGTTCTTGAAGGCAAGCATGGCGGAGTCCCAATCAAGACGGACAGTGAGCGGGAGAGTAGCATACCAATCTTGCCGCCCCCTCGAGAGTGAGAGGAAAGCATTGAGCCATCACCTTGGGAGAGACCTTCTTCGGAACCATTGCCCAAATATAAGTCTCAATGTGAGCCATGGGACAAGAGTTGCCCTTGAATTTGCTTATGTCGGGCATCTTGAACTTATCGGAAGAGCGGCCATAGTACTCATGAGGATGGATGATTGATAAAGGCTTGTGTCGGAGCCTTTCCCCATGTTGAGCCCATTGAATTTTTGGTCGATGTAGGCCATGATAGAATCCACATTTTGGGCTCATTGTTCTCGGAACTTGGTTCCCCATTTTCTTGGTGCGGGTGTTGACATACGGACTTTTGAACAAACCCTCGGTCCACTCGGATTCATCATCATTGTTCTTGTTCTTTCCCTTGGCAAGGTTAGTGAGCTTTTCTTTCATTAGCTCCATCTCGGCCTCGTGGGCCTCCCTTTGGCTGTCGAGGTGGGATTGCCAAATGTCGTCTTTGCTTTGTGCCTCCTTGTTAAGGGTGGAGACTTGCTCTTGAGGAGTTGGACCATAGTTGAGAGCTGTTCGAGAGACATGGTGTTGCTGCTGCGGTCATGGTTGATGTTGGAGTGATCTCTTCACGGACTAACCGATTTGCTGAATCCCGGTAGACTCTGTAAGTACCAATTGAACCTATATTGCAGAAGAGGCCCTGTCAGTCTTGAGAGAACACTTGTGGTCCATGAAGAGGCTTAGAACACACAGTTGGGCACACGACTCGAACCACATAAGAAAAGACTCTTTTTTTTTTTTTTTTTTATAAGTCGGAGGGATGAATCCCTTTTGGGGTTTCTAAGAAAATAATGGAATCGTCACACTAGTATATAGACCATCTCGCGGTCCATATACTCATCGGATTCCATCGCGCTTGTGAATCCTACATGTATCGGGATTAAACTAAATTAATGTAGTAAAGCATACATGCGGGACGGATTTTATTTTCGTCCCAAATAACCACTTTTGGGGACGGATTTTTATTGCGTCCATTTCAACAAGTTGGCATGTATGATTTGAAGACATTAGTTTAGGGAAAATCTCGGTACATGGAAACCGACTTGAGTCACGGAGTGTTAGACCCTAACTAGAATTGTGTGGTTTGTGCTCGGCTTGAATATGAGGCTCAAAGGTCACCCCCGGCATGTAGTCATGAACTACGCCACGGGCTGAGGTTTACCGCTTCGAAAGAGCCAAGGTCTGGTGGAGCTTGAAACTTTCTAGGACGGGCCTCGACGGGTTTGGGGTTGGACTTGTGCGACTCGATAGTGAGCAGTTCATAGGAATATGTGCATGTAGTGTGAGGTCTAACAAGTGACAAAAAATATTTTTTTTTTTTTTTTTTGAAAAGAAAGAAAACAAACACATAAGCACATAAATTACAACTCCCGAATCACCCGTGTGACCGGTAAATAAAACACAAAATTAAAACAGTCCGAGGGTTCAATTCTGTTCTATGCAGGCAACTGTGCCCACACCCCACTGTTCTGCTCAGTCACTGAAAAACCTGTTTCTGTTCTGGAAACCACCCAGAAGCGTGCGCCTCGGAATGTTGATGTGTGGGACCCGCGCGCGCATGGCGCAATGCTTATGGGAGGCGCGCGCTTCTGGTCACACCTGTCAGAATGTCATACTTTGGACTCAGGGGATTGCCCTGGTCCTATGTCATATTGTAACCCCTGCAGAAGTGATTAGTGCAGAATAGCAGAAGAAGAAGATGAAGAACATAAAGAAGTGGACGATTCTGGTTCTTGATGCGGGATGCGCGCGCCTTAGGCTTAAAAGGCAGACGCGCGCGCCTCCCCAATCAGGAATCAGAATGCCCAGAAAAGATGTAGATTTCGATCAGAATGCAAGTTTACCCCTCAAAAACCACCAGCGGAGTCGCCACTGTAGATACCCGGGGGAACCACGGCTTTAGGCTCGAGCGCGTGAGTTACCCTAGGATGTCTAACTTGTTTAGAGTCGCCACCTATGTTTTGAGGAACATAAGAAAAACCTATTGATTATAGCCTAAGTTTGATTACGAAAACAGAGATTCTTTGTTTTGAGGTTCGGTTCGGGGGTTAGATTACGAGATGGGAAGTACCGAAACACCCATCTCGCCCAAACTAAGTTGGTCTTGCTTGATCAAAATCTACATGAATGAAAATGTTCTTCTTCTTCTTCTTTAAGTCATAAAAAGGGGGGGGTTTTAAAATATGATTGGAATGTAGGAGATAACCCCTAACCAACCTCAATGAGATGAGGTGATCATTAGAGTCATGTCCCAAAATGATTTGGGTGATTGCACATTGATTAAAGTAAAAGAGAGAGAGGAGATGAAGTAGAAAAGAAAGGAAAAGAGACTTTTACCTACAATTTGAAGAACTTCAAATGTTGCTTGATGAGATCCTTGGAGAACCTTTAGAAAGTGATTTTTGTATAGTTTTTGTAAGTTCAATCTTCGGTCTAAGTTTTCGATCCTTAAAATGGAGGTAAAGAGAGGTTTTTATAGGTGAAAGAGGGGTGTTTTTGGTGCCAAAACTCAGTCACCAAGAAATCCTTCCCGGGCAAAATCCTGTAAATTGAGCAAGGGAGAAAATCCTGGCCAAAATCTGTAACTGACGCCCAGATGCGCGCGCTTCCTGCTTTGGGGGCGGGAGGCGCGCGCGCCTGTCTCCTCCTGTCGGAGGCGCGCGACTCAGAGAAGGCAATTTTGACAGAATGGACTAGAAAGTCAGCCCTACATTCAGTTTAGTCCCTAGACTTAACGAAGTCAGTCAGGAACTTAACGGAAGTGACAGAAACTAACGAGAAACACTTAAAATAGGGAGAAACACAAGATCAAATGTGCAATCGGGGTGAGCGGTCCAAGGCGGGGTGTCTACAGTATGTCTTTGGTTTCTCGGCTACCCATACCAATGCAGTACACGACTTTTTTAATGCAGAGTAATTCAATTTAGCCCCTTAGAAGCAACGACTGACAAAGTATACGACATTCTCTCTCTTCGAATCGGGTTGCTCTTGTCTAGCATAGCCCCAAAATCAGTATCATTGACTAGTGAGGTCAAGGTCAAGGTTTCTCTTTATGTAGAGCACCAGCACTGGCGGATTCACTAAGTACTCTTTGACCTTTTCAAAGGCTTCTTGGCACTCTTTGGTCCACTCTAGGGATGCATTCTTTTTGAGGAGTTTGAAGATGGGTTCGCACATCGTCGTGAGTTGATTAATAAAACGACTAATGTACTGAAGGCGACCCATGAATATTTTGACTTATTTTTGCGTCTTGGGTGGAGGCATGTCAATGATGGCTTTGATTTTAGCGGGATCCGCTTCTATACCGCGCTCGGTGACCATGTACCCAAAGACCTTTCCTTTTACTACCCCAAACGTGCACTTGGCCGGATTAAGTATCATCTTGTAGTGTCTCAACCTTTCAAAAAACTTTATGAGGTCGACGAAATGCTGTCCATCGGAGCCTTTGGAGTGTATAATCATATCATCAACGTACACTTCCATCTTTTTATGTATCATGTTATGGAACAGTGCGGTTACGGCTCTCTGGTACGTGGCTCCGGCATTTTTGAGTCCGAATGGCATGACTCTATAACAGAACGTCCCCTAAGGTGTGGTGAAAGCTGTCTTGTGTGGTCCTCCTCGGCCATGAGGATCTGGTTGTAACTGGCGAATCCGTCTACAAATGAATGGACTTTATTTTTTCGGTATTGTCAACGAGCATGTCTATATTTGGAAGAGGAAAATCATCTTTCGGAGATGCTATATTAAAATCACGAAAATCAACACAGACGTGGACTTTTCCATTTACCTTAGAAACCTACACAGTATTAGCCAACCAGGTTGGATACTCTATCACTTTGATGAACCCAACACTCAGGAGTTTCTCTATCTCTTGCTTGACTTGTACCGACCACTCTGGCTTAATTCTGCGGAGTTTCTGCTTGACTGGCCTTTGAGTCAGGAAGCAGCGGTATCTTATGTTCAACAATCGAATTGGCTAGCCCCGGCATATCTTTGTAGGACCATGCGAACACATCTACGAATTCTCGAGAAGCGCTATGAGGGCTTGTCGATCTTCCCCTTGAAGAAACTGCCAATCTTGGTCTCTTTCGGATCATCGTCCGTCCCCAGATTAACTGTTTGCATTTCTTCGGCATCAATAGGACCTTTCCTCCACGACGACCTACTTGCTTATTAATTTCTTTTAATATTTGTTCATTTTCTTGATCTATCTCGTCATATGACTCATTATTATCTAATTGTTAGAGTTATTAGTTAATTCATCATTTACGACGTTAGCAATCTCGGGATACTCAGAATGATCTATTTTTTCATTAAGAAAGTAGGGAATACATGTTCCGCGATGCATCCAAGTCCTCTTGGGTGAGCTCATCGGTAGCGGTATCTGACTCTAGGTAAGAGTTACAAATTTTCTTGCCCTATGGGGATAGGGAGTACATCCTAACTCCTTGACTAGGAAGTCTTCACTTGCTATGGGTCTCCCAGTTGTATACCAATTTTGAATGGGCTTGTCACACTTCTTGATGAGCTTGGCGTAGTCTTGGTTCGGAGCGTCCCCCTTATCTATTGCATTGATCTGAGTGTCCTCTAACTTGCAAAGGTTGAGAAATTGGCGCAGTAGGTCTTCTCCCAACACAAAGTCCCACTCGCTGCATGCTTTGGCCTTGGTACCTCCTAATTCTCGAGGTACCACGAGAATTTCATCGGTTCTGAGTCAAGAGAGTACGGGTCACAGTGAAGATTTCAAAACCCGGTTGGCGCTTCCCCCTATGGTCGATCCATGGTTCAGGGAACATGAAGTATGGAAAATATTCCCCCTCGCATACAAAGTACCCGTTTAGAGTCCTTCGATTGGGTGGTGCTAGCGGTACTATGTATGAGGTCCAATCCCTCTCTTCTTAGGGATGTCCTTGAGTGGTGACATATACACTAGACCATATTCTGGGTGGTATAGAACGACAGGTGGTGGTTCTTTTATTCCTTGTAAATGTTTGCCAAGGCCAAGACCGGGGAAGTATCCTCCATTTAGCATCATGTTAAGTACTGGGCATGTTCCGGAGAATGGAATCACCTTGGAGTAGTCATTTTCATTGTGCACTTCTACCATCTCCACACTACTCTCTTTTTGGATTTCAAATCAGTGAAAAGGTGGTCAGCTGCCTCATGCTGAATTTCTAAGATCGGGATAGCGGTGACTAGTTCCCCAAGTACGGTGACTATCGTTTCGTTGTATTTAAACTTGACACACTGATGGAGAGTTGATGGTACTCCCCCTGTTTTGTTTTATGTAACCACGGGCTCCCCAAAAGAAGGTTGAAGGAAGAAGGGATGTTTATGACTTGGAATTCTGCCTTTGTAGTTATCTCTCCCACTATAACTGTTAGCGTGATCGCTCCTATAGGTGAGCGTGCAGTGCAATCAAACCCTTGTACAGTAAGAGTTGATGGTTTTAGCTCTCTTGAGGTAAGGCCAAGCGTTACCATGATTTTCTTGGGTAAGAAATTTATGGCGGACCCGTTGTCTACTAGGATTCTGGGGATTCGATGCCATGGACCCTTGCGGTTATGTAAAGAGCTTCGGTGTTCCCTCCACCATATTGTGGTAGATCTAAGTCGGTAAATGTGATCACATTGCCAAATTGGATTTGGCCTACCATTTGTGTTAACTCTTTAGGAGTTATTTCTTTGGGAACTTCGACTTGGGCTAAAGCTTTAGAGATCATCATTCGATGCTTGTGGGATGAACCTAAGAGATCCCATATGGAAATGTTGGCTTGAGTTTTCTTTAATTGTTTAAGAAGTGGATCGTCAAGCTCAACGGGTTTGGGTTCTTTCGAAGATGATGGCTCTTCTATTCTTGGATCTTTGTTGATTATCACTCGACCGGAGAGGGTAAGTAAGTTAACATATTCTTTTTCTTTATTATTCTTTCTATCTAGTATTTGATCCCAGACAACATATAACAGAAAGAAATTTCATTATTGAACTTTGGAGTGCTCTCGCCCACATTTGGATTAGGCGAGTAGTCTCCTCTTTCTTACTAGCTATCTCTATTACATTTATCCCTCTTCCCGCAGTTGGGAGAGGGTTTGCCACTACATAAGGAACTCCTAACTTCTTAGAATCTATGAGATCTTGGATCACATCTTCGAGGAGGTGGCAAGAGTCGGTGTCATGACCACTGGCCCTGTGAAATTCGCAGAAGAGATGATGGGCGTGATTAAGGGGGAAGACTTTTGGGATGGTAGGCTTCCTTGTGTGCTTATTGCGCTTTCACAAGTATGTTAACATTTTGACCTTGGGTGATCCCTTCTAGCTTGCTAGGTCCTTGCCTTGATTTAGTTTTGGATTCAACTTCCATCTTATAGTACCTCTCTCTGAGCTTGTAGACATGCTTGAAGCGTGTCGATCCTCTTTTCGTAGTATTCCTCTTGCATGAGGAAGCCCTTTCGAAGTGCATCGACCTCCTCTCCTTGAGCTAGTAACTGATCTCGGAGAAATTTGATTTCTCTGTAAAAGAATTCCTTTTGTGTTCGCAGTCGGGTCATGAATTCTTCTTCTATCTTTATCTTGAAGCATGCGTATAGGACCGTAGCGTACACCTCAGAGAGTTGACCCACTTCCCCTTCTAGACGAGCTTTCAGGTCGTTGAGTTCTTGAGTAAACTTGGAGTTTTACATTGTGTTGGGAGTATGGTGCTGATCGGACGGACCTAGAGTGCAGAAACTATCTCAAATCCAGGCTGGGGTCCCAACAGGTCGGCTTTTATGAGATAGGGTTGACCAACACGGCAGATTCACAGAAAAAGGGAGGATATCTCGTACGAGACAATGGATGTCTCGTACGAGGCATCCAACCTAACCGTCAGATTGCAGTTTTTAATCTTATTGGTCGGATGGAATTTAATCCATTTTGAGTGGTTACTACTCTAGTTCATCCTGGAACAGTGGATTCTGTCACCCTAGAATATGAGCCCCTTGTTTTTCACATGTATTGCACTCTCCCAAACGGACAATTTGGGCAAGGGTCCCATATTCTCATCGATATCCACCATTCAATTAACCAAACCTAAGGGATTCCGTAGTTGTTTTTCACTTTGTTAAATAACGCATTGATGCAATCAAACCTTGTGAATTTTAAGGGACAACCGAAAGGGACATGTTGAACGGTGCGGTCGAAACTAAGCCAAAATGGCATCCATAATCCCGCACAGAATAGTGAAAGTAGGAAAACACAAACTCGGATTTCCGTTTAGAGGTTCTCCATTCTTTCAAAATCTTTTGGTCAACATTTTACCAAAGGAACATTCGTTATATTCACAAGGGAGGATTATAGATTGTAAAGATGCGTTATCTTGGGCAAAGATTAAAACAACCTTAAGAATCGAACCGACCGGTCTCGAGGAGTGTCTTATTAACTAGTATGTATGCATGAGGTTGATGCAAGGCTTACGGCTAAGGCTCCCCATGAACATAGTCTAGGAACGTGTCACGGAGTGGGTACACCATCTTTGGAGAGACCGGCAAGGAAATACTGACCGACATCCGTCCTCCGATTGGGACCCGGGTTTATAGGGTATGCAGTGCAATTATTCTGCATGTGTGCACGTGTGTGAGAGTCAAGATCTAGTTGACAAGGAGAAAATAGAAAGTTTTTTTGAAAGTAAAACAAAAACAAGCAATGGCCGGGCCAAGTGGCTGCCTACGTTTCCCTCTTGTGGAGGAACTCAGGCCGTCGTAGTTCACACATAAAGCAAACGCAAGTTAAACATGGGATAAATCACTTAGCAAGTACTCCTGCAAAATAGAGGTTAGCCTTAAGATACATGGGGAGTCTCTTCATTGTTAGGAAGATCCTAAGACTCAGAAACAGAGGGGGGAGCAGATCTGAAACCCTGTGTACGTGTTTGGACCGAACAAAGTTCCATTTCCAAACCAAAAAGTCAGATCAGCCAGGCATAAACGAGATGTCTCGTACGAGATAATGGATCCCTCGTACGAGGCATCTCAGTCTGGCAACATATTATAGTACAGAATGCAGAATTTTGAAACAACGATGATTTCTTTCGACGCAAGTCTGACCCACTTACTGTGATTCTTCCCCAGCAGAGTCGCCAATGTTTGCGCGCGGGGTTTTTGATTTTCGAGGGGTGCGGTTTCGTCCTTCGATTCACCTTTTTGGTTTGAGAGTCGCCACCAGGTTATTGTCGGAACACGGACCGAGATATCTAGATTCGGGGGTCAAGTTATGAATTGGGAAGGTCAAGGAGAACCCAATTCACCCAATATAGGATTGGTCTTGCTAAGAAATCATCATCATTGTTATAAAAATTATGCATTCATGTACTATAAGAAAAACAAACAAATAAATAATTTCTTATTTATTTGGAATGTCGGATCATATGCTTCGAGACCATCTCTATGAATTAGAGAGGCTCTAGGATGATCCTTTAATGGAATCACACTACTTCAAATACAAAGGAGATGAGAAGATAGAAAGCAAAGAGTTTTACCTAAGCATTCTTCAAGAATCCTATGGATGGCCTTGACTAAAGGCCTTGATAATCTGATGAACTAGGCTTGAATGGTGTTTTGGAGGCTTGAATTTTGTGGGTGAGGAAGAGGGACTGAATATGGAGACCTTTTTTATCAGATTTGGAGTGGTTTTGGGTGTATGATTATTCTAGAATTGACCATTAGTCCTTCTAGGCAAGAACAACCATATTTATAGGGGTTTTTGACCTAAGGTTTGAGCCAAGAAAGTAAGTTGTGGTGGGACTCCAAGACTTGATTCCCACCGAGGTATTTTTGGACTCTAGGATCGTCCATTAGGTTTTCCCGGATTGCCTGAGTGTTTGCCAAGAAACGAGGTTGTGATCAATAAGGAAACTGTTGAGAAACCCGACTGTCGAGGGGGATACCTCGTACGAGACATCAATGTCTCGTACGAGACATCCATGTGCTGGAATCACATTTTTGTCCTCTGCAGTAGTTTTAATGTTCATTTTGGCCCCTAACTAACGGAGTCAGTTAGAAACTTTACGAAACATGTCCAACTTAACGAGTTTCGACCCAAATCGAAGGCGAGACACAGAAGTAGTGTGATTATGAATGAATGTCCAAAATGGGGTGTCTACAACTCTCCAAGGTACCTCCTACACTATATCCCCTAGTGATGTTGCTGCTACTTATGGAACTATTAATGAACCAAACATTATAACAAACATTTGGGATTCCAACATCAATTACTCATCTCAAAATGCAAATATAGAGGGATGGCCTACTTACCATACTGATAAACCTGTCTATAAAAAGTTCTTTTCCCCCCAATTTTCTACTCTAGCTGATGTAGTTATGAAAGGTTTATGTGGAAAGACCTTATCTCACCATGTCATGAGCCCTAGTGAGTGGAAACAATTGCTATGTCTTTTACATACAGTTCAGACCACAAATTGGAGTTTTGTGTTGTTGTCTAATTTTAGACTTAGGTCTGGCCATCATCCCCTTAAAACCAAAACCAAATCCTCAACAAATCCAGGATTATTTAGGTTTATGAGTGGGATTCTACTTCATATTAGGAGACCAATGAGAGTTAGAGTACCTGCCCCCTATGTAAGCAAGCTACCCATCACAAATATAAGGTATTTAGCATTCATACCTTCTCATATAAACAACAGGGTAGGGTACAGGAACCTATTGAAGATCAACCAGATCCTGATCAACATGATGATAACTCATCTTCCCATGTCTCATCTCAATCTGGTAGTGACCTTGAAAGGGAAACCCTAGCTGAAATGGCCCAAAGGTTTAAGGGAAAGGGTAGGAAAGACAAAGGACCTAAGATAGTGGACCTGGATAATGATCCTACTGAGCGTGAACCATTAGCCAAAATCATTCCACCTTTGCTCCTTGAAGCTCCTCCACACTCTACTCTTGGTCCCAGTACTATTAAAACTCATTCTCCCTCCACCAAGATTGCCTTTGTGTACAAAAGATCCAAAGCAAAACCTAAACACTCACCCTCACCTATTCCAGAAAAATCCAAACCCCAACCTTCCAGAAAATCCAAGAGATTACAAAAGGACAGTGAACCCATTGAATTAGATGAGGTTCCCCTGGTCTCAGTCAGACCTCTAAGTAAGATAAGAAAAGTGATTATCCCTGAAGAAGAATCACCACCCCATTCTCCCTCCATCTCACCTCCTGAACCTTTTGACTTCGACCCTACTCATCATAGTTCATCCACTGAGACCCTTAGTTCTGGTGCCCAAGAAGCTACTGAAGCCCTCAAAATCTTAACTCAATCTCAAAGCAAAAAGTATTCCTCACCCCCTCCTCACTCTCCTATATCATCAGGTCCTTTATCTTCCTCATTCATGCCAACTCCTGGGCTTTTATCACAATTTGAGGAGGTATTTGTTGAAACTGATAGGGGGAATGACATTCTTGATAGCATTGAGACCTCAGTTGAAAAAGAAAAGGGGAATGACTATCTTGAAGATACTCAGGAACAGACAGTTGACCAGGGAAGAACTGTGTCCATGATAGTAGACCTTGCCCAATCTCTTCCCAGCCCTCCAAGATCTATTCCTTCCACCCAATTAACCCTTGAGAGGCCTGTTCAACATTCTCCCTCCCCTCCTATTTCTTCTAGAAAGGGAAAAGCAATCTTAATTGAGGAAAACCCATTTGATAAATAAGCTTATTCTGCCCTGTCTGATATGGGTAAGATTGCCAAATTCCATGAACTTGAAGAAAAATTTGGCTTTGATGTTACTTGGAAGAAACTTGGTCGGGAAAAAGCTCTCCCTACTGGTCACTCTTCCTCCTCCTCTCACTCTTCCAGAGTTGATGATCCTTACATTCATACAAATTCCTCTTTTGAAGTCATCACTCCTGGTCCATATAATCCCTCAACTGACCCCTTCTTTTCAACCAACTTGATTCACTTGTACTATGCCCCTCCTCCTTGGTTCATTTCCCATCCAGTGGACTTCTCTATCCCATCCATTCTCCCTCTTGGTCTTTTTTTTGACCATCTTGAGTTTCCTCAAGAAATCCTTGACTCAGCTATCTCCAGTTAGTATTGGACCTATTCAAAAGCCCAACTGAAAATGACTGCTAGAGAGCTTGCTGGGAGAATCTTTTTTGTACATAATGAGTGGAAAACATTCAGACTATCTCTAAACCAATTCTATATCCATGAGACTAGCCTGGTTCCCTTAAGCCTTAATGGAGGCAAAATGGTTCAATGAGAAAAATTCTTCTCCCAATGGCTATCTCCCAAGCTCAATGAAGGCCTCCATATGCATTCTGGAGTTGTTTTAGCAAAGTGTATTGATCTCATCAAGGTCATTTATTGGAAGTTGGTTTCTGAGAAAATATTTAGGTTTCATGCTTTCAAGAGACTGTTTGGAGGAATCTTTCCTAGCTCTACTATCTTCCCAAATGAACCATCACTTCAAGATCCCTTTTATCAATACTCTTGCCCTTTCATCCCTGATCCAATTGTGCCTGCATATCCATCCATAATTCCAGCTGCCACTCATGAAGACATCAATGCAGTTGGGAATTATGTAAGGGTTCAAATGAAAGGACTACGACAAGACATGACAAAATTGGTTCAAGAAACACTTGCTGGCAGGGTAGTTGACCAGACTGAAGCAAGTGCCAATCCAAGAAATTTCAGAGAGTTCACTCAGCCTCAAGAAATCTTCATCCAAGATCAACCATCATCAAGAGGACAATCTTCAACAAGACAACTCCTACTTGGTCCTGCCCCTTCAGTTTCAAGAAATCTGGGAAAGAAGGAGCCACTGCTAAAGAAGAGTCAAATGATCAACCATGGCATTCAGTATGATGATAGGATAAGTCTCACTTGGAACAACAAACATTATTACTTCAGGTTCAACAAGAAGCAACTCCAGCTACTGAATCTTGAAAGAGAGAGACATATAACTGCAGTAGACCTAGGAGAAGCACAACCTGAACCAGACTACCATAGTGAAGACAGTATTGAAGCCCTATTTCACTAAGTCTTTCATCTAAAATCTTTTGTTATTTTTTTTAAAAAAAAACAATGTTCTATTTATTTGGGATGTAAACTTAAAACCTTTGCATTTCTCTTGTGATCTAATAGTGTTATGTTTTGAGTTCTCTTTGCAGATTATGTTTTACTTATATTCTTAATTATTTCCCCAAAAGAGGGAAATTGTTATAACCCTAGTTTCTTAACTAAGAGTTTGACAAATAATTAAGAACTTAATATGGATTATAAAAGAAGTATACTGGAAATAATCAAGCCATCCCAGGTCCACTATCTTCTCTTGTCGAGATAGCAGACCTTCAAAGATAGCAGACCTTACTCTTTGCCAACTCATCTCCCAGTCAAAGTCAAACCTGACATAACACTGTTCACAGACTTTATTCCAGTCAAAGATTAATGACTGACATATGCATTTCCAAGATGTTCAAGACCGTTGGAACTCAAACGGATACATACTGAAGACCTATAAAAGGAGCTCTACATGACTAAACTCAACACCTCTGTCTTGGCCATTTTTCATACAACTTGACTAAAGCTTTTAAGCAAACTCAATTGTAAAAGCACACTTGATATTTATAAATCTGTGCTAAAATAGATAAGCAAACATAGATCTCACTTAGCTACTTTAGAGCCATCTTAGAGATTACTAAACCCTCACATTTGTGAAACCTTTTTCTTTTCTTTTTCTGTACTTTGCAATAAGTACAAAGCTTAATTAGTGAGGCTAATTAGGCTAGAAAATTCTGAGGGAATTTTCTTGCAATTGATTGTAATTTCTTGACGAAGTATTATAGTGGATTGCTTATTCACTGTTGAGGACAGTGAAGCGTGGATGTAGGAGAGTTGCAATACTCTGAACCATGTTATATCGTTGTGTTTGTGTCTTATTTACTCAAACTTATTCACACACTTATCACCTTTCATTTACTCATTTATTTCTTCTATTTATTTCACTTTTATTCCGCTGCATAACTCAACATACACACACTGCACCTCAAGATAGTCGACCTACTCTGCCAAGATAGTCGACCTCTTCTGAGCTAACCTTTACCTGTTTAAGTGTGTAAGTACAATAGGTTCTTTCAGTTACCATTTATAAATCAAAACCATTGGATATTACATGAAAATAGCTTTCCAACAATAGTTGGCACGTCCAAATCAGAGTTCGTATGAAGAAGTTATGGCCTCCGGAAGTTTGCGGGTAAAAGGTACAAGTCATCAAAGCAATGGTACATCACCAGATCTTAACCCCAGAAAATTCTAGTAAATCTGACTTTTGACTGCCGACTCCATGTGCACACACAGCCCACTGAGCTTAGGGACCTTAGGAGAATTTTCCAAGGACCTTTGAAGAATTATCCAAATTGTGATGGGCTTTTCAGTAATATTTAAAATTCCAAGGACTTTTCTGGAGTTGTTGTAGGACCTTTGGAGAATTTTCGAAGATCTTTTATGGAAACTCAAAAATATTACATAGGGACTCCTGGGGAAATTTCGGCCAGCACTTTATTTTCTCCTTTTTCAACAAAGAATAATAGGTTTTCCTAATTTTACACCTCCTTAGCCCTAGTATAAATACAACACTTCAACATATTTTATAGATACATACTTTTATTCAAGATTTCAAGGATTGTAATCAAGATTCATCAATTTAATTCAGGTTTTGATGTTCTTTATTATTTTTCGTGTTCTAGCTTTTATTAATATGAGTAGGTAAGTTTTTAGATTCATGGATTGGTAGTAACAAATATTTAATCTCTATGCTATTGATTTAATTCTTCCATTCAATCTTATTCTTGTTCATCAAAATATTCTTCACGATTAATTCTTTATTCTCAATTATATGTTAAGATATAAATTGGCTTTAGAATTAATGGGTATCAATTGTTGCTGTAACTCGGGCATTGATACATTGACCACTATTTTGATAATTAGATTCAATTGAGGACCTAATTGAAATCAAACGGAACTAGGTTCTTATGTTCTTAAATTCTTCATGAATTATTGGCATATTATGCGGACGTAACTGAAAGTATAATATAAAAAGAATATTAGGATTGCAAATCGCACACCAAACCGTCCCAATGCTTACTATTGTGAACAAATCCAAGAATGAAATTGATCTTGTTATTATGAGCATAGCATAGATTGATCTTGATTTTATTTGTTTTATTAGTTTAATTTTAGTTATGGCTTTAGTAATTATAAATAAATCAAAAACCAAAATCCCCACTATTTACTTTTCTGTTTTAATTGCATTCTTGTTTTCCAATCTAGTCTTTGTGGATTCGACCCTTGCTTGTGCATACTACTACATCAGTAACTAGTACACTTGCTAGGTATTTTAATTAGAGGGAGATTTTCTCCATCACATTTTCTAAACAATCTCTGAAAAATACATTGCATTATGCTATCACTAAATAGCACATTTCCTTTTATGAAACAAGAGGTATAGTACATTGCATGATTCAGTTATTCTCCCCTCAAATATCAGCCATTGTTTCTAATTGAATATCGTGTATGTCTTAATAAAAACACATATGTTGGGTTAATGCCTTTGAATTTGGGACGCCGAGTTAAAGGATTAAACAACATAGAGATTTCGTAATTCCGGGACAGAGCGCAGAAGGAAGGTTTCCAAGTCAGTTTTGGACTAGGTTTCCATGTTCCTAAGAGATTTTGAGATAAACTTTACTAGTATAAATAGAGGCCAGTAGTTTAGATTAAAATCACACCTGAGATTGTCATAGACAAATTATTAGAGTGCTCAGAGCGAGGTCTGTAATTCTACAGTTGCACAGTTAGGAATTATTGTGATCAATAATTCGTGCAGCAGTAATAGTGTGATCTTGTAATCGTTTCTCCAGATTGATAATAATATTCTCTCCCCTCCCCGTGGACGTAGCCAAGTTGGTGAACCACATATATCGGTGTTTTTGTGATTTCTCGCTTTTCTTATCAACTCTTGTTATTGCTCTAACAAGTGGTATCAGAGGTTGGTTGAAAAGGAGAATTAGCATCGACGGAAGAGATCCAAGATCGAAGAAAAACAAGGTAGCAGTTTCTGGTGCGTTTTTATCCAGCGCAGCGGTGAAGAAAAAGGTGTAGCGCATTCGTTCACCGTTGGATCGTGCTGATTTTCGGTGAGTAGCTTCGGGACTCATAGATCTTCGATATGAACGGTGGAGATTGGATTTTGACGTCCGTAGAATCCGAAATTGTATCCGGACAGAAGCTGCTGGTGTTTTGTCTTCGATTGTATGCGTTTGGAGTTTCTTGTTGCGATTTCTCTTAGTGGCACCAGAGCTTTGGTTCGTGGTTAGAGATTCAGAGATTCCGCTGCAGAGAACAAGAAGATGGGTCAAGGAGTAGATTCGATTGACAAGTTCAATGGGAAGAATAGTTTTTCTCTCTGGCAGATCAAGATGAAGGCTTTGTTGGTAGACAAAGATTTATGGGAACCGTTGGAGATTGCAATCAGGGATCGTAAGGATCCCAAGGGTAAGGCACTCACCACAGAAGGTATAGCAGAACAGTCAGAGAAGGACAAGATAGCAGCAGCGAAGGAGGTGGCGACATTGAAGAAGTTAGATCAGAAGGCTCACGCCAAGATCATCAGACAGTTAGATGATGAGATCCTAACCAATGTTGCAGGAACAGACTCCAGAAGCGATCTTTGGTTGAAGTTGGAAGATATATACATGACACGTTCATTGACCAACAAGTTATACCTGAAGAAGAAGCTATATGATTGTCGTATGACTGAAGGTACGCCCATAAATGATCATCTTGACAGATTTACTTCTGCATTACTTGAACTGCGTAATATAGGAGTAGTTGTTGATGACGAGGATGCAGCCTTGCAGCTTTTAGTATCTTTACCTATGTCTTATGAACATTATGTCGATTCGTGCATAAACCGTAAAGATGGGATCTCTCTAGAGGAAGTGAAAACTTCTCTCAAGATGAGGGAATTGCGCCGAAAGGTGAGTGGGAATAAGGCAGGTACCCAGTCATCAGGTTTGGTTGCTAGTAGTAGCAACAGCAGGGGTTCTAGTGGGAGGAAGAATAATCAAGGTAATTCTTCACACTAAAAGGGTCCGGAGCCTGGGGATATCTGTAATTTCTGCAAAGAGAAGGGGCATTGGAAGTTCGACTGTCCCAGATAGAAGCAAGGCAAGGAACCAGTCACAGCAGAGGCCATGACGGCTAGAGATTGCAGTTCAGATGAGGATTATGCTCTAGTAACATCAGAATCAGCATGCGCATCTGATGCGTGGATTCTTGATTCAGGAGCGTCTTACCATATCAGTCCTAGGAGAGAATGGTTTACCGATTATAGGCAGATAGTTGGCGGTGATATAAGCATGGCTAACAGTGAGGTCTGCAGGGTTGTCGGTATTGGTTCGATCTTGTCACTTTGAATGAGGTTCAACACGTTCCGCATATGATGAAGAATATGATTTCTCTTAGTCAGTTAGACAGCAAAGGGTTCAGTTTTAAAGGTAAAGGTGGAGCAGTTAGTGTCTGTAACGGTTCAGAAGTGATGCTGAAAGGTCTTAAGCGGGGCTCCTTGTATTTCCTCCAAGGAAAGACGCTTGCAGAGTCGACTATGGCTGCATCAGAAGAGGTGAGCGAGGGAGATATGTCTAAGCTGTGGCACATCAGGCTCGGTCACATGAGCACTCGAGAGATGCATGAGTTGACTAGCAGAGATCTTCTTTATGGCCATAAGATCAAGGATCTTAAAGGCGTTCTGGATTACATCCACTCAGAGAGTTTGGGACCTTCATGTCAGGAATTTCTAAGGGGGCACAGATATTTCTTGTCTATGGTTGACGATTATTTGAGGAAAACTTGGGTGGTTATCATGGAGTTCAAGAATGAGACTCTAAGGAATTTCAAGGACTGGAAGACGGTAGTGGAGAACCAGACAGAGAAGAAGATCAGGAAGCTCCAGAAAGATAATGGTTTGGAGTTCTGCAGTGCTCAGACAGATGGAGATTTCTAGACATCTCACCAGCAGAGGCACACCACAGCAGAATGGTGTAGCAGAAGGGATGAATCAGACATGACTTATTGGAGAGTTGTGCATGCTCTGCAATGCAGAGTTGTCTAAACATTTCTGGGCAGAAGCGCTTAGTACAACATGTTACTTGATTAATCATGGACTTCATATCGGTATTGGCCTCAAAGTTCCCTATGAGGTATGGACTGGTAAATCCATGATTGTTTCAAGTGTTGGTAGTGTTGATAAACACGTGGAGCAACAAGATACTGAAGAGTTAGTTGTACCACAGTCAGATATTGAAAAACAGGTGGAGCAACATGATACTGAAAAGTTAGTTGTCCCACAGTCAGATGTTAATCACGATCCACCAACAAAGACAAAGACTGAAGCACCAGAAAGTTCAAGTTCAGTTCCTAAAAAACATGGGTTAGCACAAGGAGGGTCTAGAAGAGCTAATTTCAGGAATGGATTTGAAGACTTGGTGTCTTATGTACTGCAGGTTGCTGAGGAAGTAGAGCCCGTTCTTGCGGAACCTTCTATTTTCAATAAAGCAGATACATGTTCAGAGTCATCTCAGTGGTATGCGGCTATGGGTGATGAGATGGAGTCTCTTCATAGGAATCAAACTTGGAAGTTGACTACAAGGCCAGAAGGCAGGAAGATTGTGACTTGCAAGTGGATCTTCAAGAAAAGGGAAAGGATGTCCCCGGCAGAAGAGGTCAAGTATAAAGCTCGAGATGTTGCAAGGGGTTGCACACAGAGAGAGGGGGTGGACTACAATGGGATCTTCTCAACAGTGGTCAGACACACTTCGATCAGAGTGTTGCTAGCAATAGAAGGAGAGATATACATGACAGAGTCGGAAGGATTCCAAGTTCCTGGTAAGGAAGATCAAGTTTGTAGATTGAAGCAATCGCCTAGGCAGTGGTACAAAGGATTTGACATCTATTTGATAGCAGTCAAGAAGTCAGAGATTTAGAAGTCGAAAGGCTTATTGGTCGCAGAGATGAAGGGTTTGGGTAACGCGAAGAAAATTCTAGGTATGGAGATCTATAGAGACAGAGCCAAACGGAAACTGTTCTTATCCCAGACAAGATACATCAAGAAAGTTTCAGAAAGGTTTGGTGGGTCGACAACTAAGGCTATAGATACTCCGAGTGCAGTGAATGCACATACAGTCACGTTTGGGCCCAAATCGGTTGAGGAGAAAGAGTATATGGCTCCAGTATCCTTTACTAGTGCAGTTGGAAGTTTGATGTATACTACAGTGCTCACTAGCGACGTCAGACTCGTCTGTGGAGATAGGATAGAATGTGCAGTCAAGGGTTTCTTAGATTTGGGTGATGTTGACTCAAGAATATCGAAGACCGGATATGTGTTCACGCTTGGTGGGTCAGTTGTCAGTTGGAAGGCTAGATTGCAGAAGATAGTGACGTTGTCTACAACAGAGGCAGAATACGTGGCATTGATAGAGTCCACTAAGGAAGGAATATGGTTAAAGGGATTGATTAGGAATCTTGGGGTTCATCATGAGAGGACCAAGCACATTGATGTCAGATATAATTTCCTAAGGGAAGAGAAACGGGTAAAGGTGAAGGTAGGGATGGAGAACAACCCTGCAGACATGTTCACAAAACTCGTGACGGGAATCAAGTTCCAACATTGCTTGGACTTGCAGATTGTTCGCAGCTATTACATAGCAGAAGAGGCGAAGGGGGGGGAAGGTTAGTTGTCATGGAGATTCAAAGTCAAGGTGGAGATTGTTGGGTTAATTCCTTTGAATTTGGGACGCCGAGTTAAAGGATTAAACAACAGAGAGATTTCGTAATTCCAGGACAGAGCGCAGAAGGAAGGTTTCCAAGTCAGTTTTGGACTAGGTTTCCAAGTTCCTAAGAGATTTTGAGATAAACTTACTAGTATAAATAGAGGCCAGTAGTTTAGATTAAAATCACACCTCAGATTGTCATAGACAAATTATTAGAGTGCTCAGAGCGAGGTCTGTAATTCTACAGTTGCACAGTTAAGAATTATTGTGATCAATAATTCGTGCAGCAGTAATAGTGTGATCTTGTAATCATTTCTCCAAATTGATAACAATATTCTCTCCCCTCCCCGTGGACGTAGCCAAGTTGGTGAACCACGTATATCGGTGTTCTTGTGATTGCTCGCTTTTCTTATCAAGTCTTGTTATTGCTCTAACAACATATTTTTTCAAATGCTCATGAAAACATGTACACATGGTAATATTTTTATAAATAAGTGAAACTTTGAGTGCAGTGATATTAATGTAAATAAGTGTAACTTCTTTTAAAACCCGCAGTTACATTATCATAGATAACTGTAACTTATTTATACATGGGTAGTCAAAAGAACTACCACTCACTGGAATACAAAAACACTACCACTAACAATCAAAAAGACTATTACTGACACATAAAAAACTATCATAAAAGTGTCCGCAAGGTGTTAGGAGAATATTAGTTGTAGTGTTATATAAGAGCGTCAGTGGTAAGTGTCAGTTCAAGTGTGATTGAGTGTCAGTGGGAGCGTCATAACTCATAAGAGTGTTAGTGGTAGTGTTTATGAGTGACACTCATAGTGTTTAACATTGTCCGTTTATTTGTTATTGAGTACCAATGCATGTGTTTAGAGAGTGTCAGCGGATGTGTTAAAGAGTGCTAGTGCATGTGTTAAAAGAAATGTCAATTTTATTTTTTTTACGAAAATTCCATCGTGCGTTTGAAAGATAGTACGTGTAAGTTTTTATAAAAAAATGCCACTGTGCATTTTTAAAACAGGTTGTAGCTATTTAAAAAAAAGGCCACCGCTTACATTCTAAAAACATGTTTTTTTTTTACAAGCTAGTTACATTTCATTCATTCAAGGCAATTGTCATCGTGTTACAAACTCCTATTAAGTCTATTACAGATCTATTGCCTATTCTAGTAGGATTCCTTATTGGAGTTTCACCACGTCAGAACCTATTACATCTAATGAAACTGCGTCTTCAGAAATCTCTCATAGACGTCCCGCGCCATCCGGTGGTCTCTTCCCATAGACGTCATGCGCCATCTGGTAGTCCTCTTGCCATAGTCGTCCCGCACCATCTGAATGAACACATGCAGAAGCCCCTAGTATCACCCTCAAAGGGGCTAAGTAACAAATGTTCTCCACTTGCTCCCAAAGGGAGTCGAACATGTGACCTCCACCTAAGTGAAAGCCTTACACACACACCCGGATACCATTGGGCCAAGAGGCCCTGGGTAAAATGTGTGGGGTGGGGGTGCAGCATGAGGATTTCCCAGGGGGTCACCCATCCTAGTACTACTCTCGCCCAAGCATGGTTAACTGTGGAGTTCTGATGGGATCCGGTACATTACTGCTGGTATGATCGCACCCTAAAATGTGTGGGGTGGGGGTGCAACACGAGGACTTCCTAGGGGGTCACCCATCCTAGTAAATCACTAAATAAAACATGTATTTCCTAAAATTTCTTATTGAATGGCTAGGATTTTGGGTTGCCAAAATTTTAATATCACTACCTTCCATCTCCTCCAAAAATAATATTTTTTTCCTTTTAAAGGGAACCATCCCATTGAGACAAATCTTTGGCACCATTTTTGTGTTCTAATAATTTAACAATTACGAGTTTTAACATCAAAATAATGTTAGATTGGTGACAAATGCTATGTATTACATTAGTTCCAAGCTCTAAACCAAATGGTTCTTGATTTATGTCTCCCCACCAATCAGAAAACAAAAATACACACAAAAAGAGTGTGGGAAGGAATCCAACCAATGGGATAGCATTATTTTCAATTTAGAAAGGCATAGAAAGACTTGAATTTTTTAGGGTTTCTCAAGGTACTCCTTATAGGGTTTTGGAGTGTCCATCTGTTGTGGGCAAAATTCAAGTCGTCTCCATATTTGTTTATCTGCAGGATTGTGACATCTTGACAAACAGGTATAATTTATAATTAATCAAATATTACCTTGTTAATTTAAATTGCAGGGTATCATTATTCAGCACATGCGTATTAGAAGGATAACAAAGCTACCAACGGCTCATTCAACCATGTTTCCTATGGCTTGAAGATAGAGCCCGAGATTTTAGGAGAGTTGGTTATTTTTAGATACGATTCTTCTTTGTAACTTTTGTTTAAATTGAGCCTTGGAGGTACACAAACACACGCTCACTATTAGCAATTCTGTAAACCTCCATAGTTCTACAAGAATAACATCAATACAAACGTTTGGGAAGGAAGGTGCTCTTAATCACCTCCCGAGGTTTTGTGCCGGCGAGATCATTGTCTCAAAGCCTTTCCTCGTTACATCCTTGCGCAATCTTGATTTTTACAATTCTTTAGGATTAATTCCATTCGACCCTCCTTGAATTCGATCATCAACCCAGAATTCATTTTATTGTTTTTTCTACCAAAACACCATCCACATTTGTTAATTGCATTTGCGTAAAATAATGAAAAAATAAAGTTGCCAGCCCTAAAGGTGTCGACATGTGAAGCTTTCTCCATTTTTTTTTCTTTTCTATACTATAATACTAACAAGTGTACTCTTTAAAATATTAATTTGAAATCCAGATAAGTATGTTAACTGAATATTTGTTTTGATTAGGATTTGTGATTTTATTACCTGGCATCCCAAACGTATTTTTTCTTTTACTTTTCTTTTCCCAACAACCCAGATATATTGTTTGCTGCCCAGATCAAAATGAAATATACAATTTTAATACGATTGTGTATATATTTAGAATTTGATTTGATCGTCGAAAATGAAATCTAAGTTATAGAGTTGCGAACCATTGCATTATTAGGATTGCGCGTTGAAATGTTTTTAGAAGATTTCTGGCAGAAGTCTTGAGCATGCGCCAAGGGACACACATGTTTTGTTGGGGAATTGGGGGGATCTCCGCATCCACTAGCCCATACTAGCAGTCATCAACATGGAGAAAATAATCAACACATGAATAATAATATGAAAGAACAAATAACACCGATGTTTGATAACCCAGTTCATCAATACTTGACTACATCTGGGGCACTTAGCCAGAATATCATTATAATAATATATGTAAAGATTACAACTTTAGCACACATGCGCTCACATAGATCTAGCATGGCTACTCTCCAATTATAATCTCTCACCTATACATTATTATTTCCCCTCCCCAAGAACATACAAACATAGTCATGGCCGGGTTGTAGGATCACCCCCCCCCCCCCATGGCTCTCCTAGGCCCCCGACCCCCTCTTATACACTATTTTGTATCTCTCTCTTGATATCCTAACTATCTCCTACACAAAGTAAAGTACTAAATATTATGGTGGTAGTCACAATATATTTCTAGGGATACAAAACCTAACCCTGATCAAAACATGATTTACCCGGAGTCCTTGAGACAGAAGGAGTATCATTAGAATAAGGGAATTAATATCCTTAACTAATAAGGAGATGAATTCCTTATTCATCACACCGATACATGCCAATTACGCAAAAACCGTCTGCCTCCTCGATAGAATGGGCGGTCGCCCAGCCTCCATGTGCGGCCGCTCAATCTCCTCAACTTTTGGCCCAGTTCAACTCAGGTTGTTTGGGAGCTCGCCCACTCCTCCTGAGTGTCGATTTGCTGCTCCGATTTCTCCACGGTTTTGATCTTCTCCTTGGTTTTGGCTCCAATCCCAACAATCTCCCACCTGGAGACATAAACCACCATTGTGACATGCTCCTATGATATTCCAACCAGAGAATGAACCACCAAATATTTTTACACCACCATTGTATCACCAAGCTCCTCCTTGATGATGATAAGCCTCCACGCTCCTCCACCATGAGCCTCTACACCCAATTAATAAGGCGAGTTGAAACCAAGCGATGATTCAACCTCTCTGTGTTAGATCCTTCTTGCCTCCCCAAATCAACTTCTACCTTGATTTCTTTGCAAGACTAACTTCGCCTTCTCCCTTCTAGATCCACTCCCCTTACAATGCTCCCCATGAAACTCAGACACACCTTGCTTCTTGCATTGTGTTCTTGTGGTATTTTCTCACTCTCTGTTAGGTACTCTTGACTCCCAATGCGTTGCAACTTTTGAGTCACTCTCCCCCCTAACATGTTGTTTATTGATATCTCTCCATTTTACACCAAAACACCGGTCTTCACGCCTTTTGCTCCCAACCAGAACGAAGTTGATGTTGTTGGTAGAGTACAACATCCTCCTATCTCCCATCCGTCGTTTGCGAGAAGTCCTCCTCTTTTCACGTGGTCTAACCGGCTTATACTACTCACCTTTGCATCGTCGGTTGCTTACAGATGTGCCTGATGCAATCCTCCTCTTCTTTCATATTTTTCTCCAACCACCTTGACTGCCCCAAGATCCCTTGAACACCTCCAATACATCTTGATCTCTACATCTCCAAATCCTACCTCGAATCTCTACAGATCTCAAAAGAAACAAATGAACTATTCAGACTGTCTGATCTTCTGAACGATTGTGACCTATTTGGCATGCTCTTGCTTCAACCATAACCCCTAGCAGCTCTCAGATTAACCCTGCACGTCTTCCACATGAAGAATCTGCACCACACAAAATCTGCAAGTGTGCACTAAGCCTGCACGTGCATTGCACGAATTCTGCACGTGCGTTGCACGAAAATCTGTTGTCTCTTTTCTTCATCTTGGATCTCTCCTAGATTTTAAACCAAAGCTCTTGATACCAGTTGTTGGGGAATTGGGGGGGATCTCCGCATCCACTAGCCCATACTAGCAGTCATCAACATGGAGAAAATAATCAACACATAAATAATAATATGAAAGAACAAATAACACCGATATTTGATAACCCAATTCATCAACACATGACTACATCTGGGGGCACTTAGCCAGGATATCATTATAATAATATATGTAAAGATTACAACTTTAGCACATGCGCTCACATAGATCTAGCATGTCTACTCTCCAATAATAATCTCTCACCTATACATTATTATCTCCCCTCCCCAAGAACATACAAACATAGTCATGGTCGGGTTGTAGGATCGCCCCCCATGGCTCTCCTAGGCCCCCGGACCCCTCCTATACACTGTTTTGTATCTTTTTCTTGATATCCTAACTTTATCCTACACAAAGTAAAGTACTAAATATTATGGTGGTAGTCACAATATATTTATAGGGATACAAAACCAAATCCTGTTCAAAACTTGATTTACCCGGAGTCCTTGATACAGAAGGAGCATCATTAGAATAAGGGAATTAATATCCTTAACTAATAAGGAGATGAATTCCTTATTCATCACACCGATACATGCCAAATACACAAAAACCGTCTGCCTCCCTGATAGAGTGGGCGGTCGCCTAGCCTCCATGTGCGGCCGCTCAATCTCCTCAACTTTTGGCCCAATTCAACTCAGGTTGTTTGGGCGGTCGCCCACCTCCTCTTTGGGCAGTCGCCCACTCCTCCTGAGTGTCGATCTGCTGCTCCGATTTCTCCATGGTTTTGATCTTCTACTTGGTTTTGGATCCAATCCCAATAATCTCCCACTTGGAGACATAAAAAACCATTGTGACATGCTCTTATCATACTCCCACCCGAGAATGATCCACCAAATATTTTTACACCAACATTGTATCACCAAGCTCCTCCTTGATGATGATAAGCCTCCACGCTCCTCCACTATGAGCCTCAACTGTAACGACCCCAAAACCTACCCTAATTTTCTAATCTTAAAATGGAAATTATGTGTGCATTTTATGTGTTAGATAATATTTTCTTGACTTGCATATATTATTCGAGTATATGTGATAATTAAAGTGTTAGTAGAAAGTTTGTTAAGTTGAATAAATGAGTTAGTGTAACTATAGGGTTAGATGTGAAAATATAACTAGAGGGGTTTAGTTGTTTATAATTGATTTACAAGGGTTTAAATGAAACTTATAAAAATCAAGTTATACTTATCCTCACTTTTCTCTCTATGCGTTTGCATACATACAAACATATTAACTTTCCTAAATTGTTCTCTCTCTGGTTCATTGAAGAAGAAGGTAAAGTCTCCATCTTTAATTAATTTTTTTTACTTTCAATTACTACTCCATTTTAAAATCTAATTATACCAAAATGTTCAGGGTGTTGAGTAGAGTATTCCTACCCGATCAAATATTATTTTCTTGATACTTTTCCGGAAATAGGTAAGTTACTAATCCCCCTTTAAATGTTAAAATGGTCATATATGTGATGTATGAACTCTTGGTTGTATTATTTGGTAAGAAACTTGAAAGGATATTAAGGTCGGTGAAAGTTGATGTTGGTGTTGTAAAGAAGCTAGTTTAATGTTGTGTAACTCAGTTGTATTGAGTTATATTTGGTAAGATAGAAGTTGGGGTAGTACTTTTGGGGTGGTGAAACGAAGGGAGTATATATAAACAACCTATTTTAAGCCTGCCGGGTGATGTGGGCGGCCGCCCATCTGAAGGGTTTTGTTCATGAAAGCAGAGCAAGTGGGCGACCGCACACCCAGTTTGGGCGGCCGCACACTTTACCTGAGTTTGATAGTTTGTTCCAAGTTAAGTGTAAGAGGTTATTAATTATCCAAAACTTTAGGTGATGGTCTAGGGCAATTGGATGAGTGTTTTGGGATGTTGTCATGGTTGTTGAGGATCGTGCTCAAGTGTATGCAAGAATGTGTTGTGAATTTATTTCATGATGGTTGTGAACTCTTTATGAGTGCTTCTTTCGTGTGCATTTTGTGATGTGTTTGGCTTGGTTCCCTACTTTGGAATCATTGCCCCCGGTTGTTGTTTAAGCAAGTATTCATTACAGTGCTTTGGTTGAAAGTCTAGCTAGTTTTGTGTTATCGAGTCAGGCAGTGGAAGGGATTATCGTGGCACATGAGCCAAGTTCACAATAAGGTCTTCTACTGGTAACCTTTTTTCCCCAGTCCAGATTGGCCTTGGATGGGATGAACTAGCTCCCTTGTGTGAGCATTTGGGTTATGACTTTGTGTCATATTCCCCCTGTTGTTACTTTGGTTCTTATGGTTATGGTTTGGTTTTCGGGATCCCGGCTTCAGCTATTTATGCTACTCAACTTTTTTTCTCAGATGGTATTCTTAGACGGTTATGTTCTATCGGTAAACCTTGGCTTGGTGTCCACTTATGAGTGTTACAATCATTGTATGTGTGGTATGATGAGTTGGCTTTGCCTCTCATATTATTTGCTATGTGATTGCTATGATACTGTTCTTTATGATTATCATTTTAGCATGAAACCCCTTTCTTTGTTTATTTGTTTTCCTTAGATAAAGGTGAGTCCAAGGGATAGGACACTTGGCACGGGAGGACGTTGAAGTGGTAAGAGTTGGGATTTGTTTTGTAAAGGCTACATTACATAGATGTATAACCTTTTGGGTAGAGTTTCCGTGACTTCATCATTTTGTAACACCTATATTTTGGATAATGTTGGTGTATGTACATTTATATAGAAGTTTGAAAGCCTTCGGGATAAGTACTTTCATTGTGAAAGTTGTTTGTAAAGTTTGTTTGAAAGTTAAATGGAAGTCCTTGAACTTCAAGTGTTGATTTTGTTAAACTTTATGAAAGTATATTTCGAAAAAATTTCAAAAGTGTTTTATGACGTCTTCCAATCATGGGGCCAAGTAGGACCACGGGTCTGGGGCGCGACATTTGGTATCAGAGCCTAGTTATAGATGGTCTAGAATGACTAAATGACCTAGGAGGGTAGTAGTGTATAGAGTGAGTAACGTTGAGTGTCTTATGCAGGTACATATTGAAAATGGTTGGGATAGAAGGAGATCAGTTCGGGTCTTTGGGGCAAGATAATTCTAGAGAAGAGGCTCGAATAATGTTCCAAAGCATGTTTGAAACTGCAATGAAAACAATCAATGATCAGAAGCAAGAGAGGGAACAGGCACCACCAATATATGGGTTAGAACAGTTTTTGAAAATGAAACCTATGGGATATGATGGAGAGCCTGATGTTACTAAAGCTGAGAGATGGATTGAAGCTATGGAAAAGATCTTTAATGTTTTGCAATGTACGGAAGAGGATAAAGTCTGATTTGCAACTTATAAACTGATTGGAGCAGCCGAGTATTGGTGGAAAGCAGTGAAGGATAATTGGGATGAGACGCATGTACCATATGCTTGGGAGACTTTTGTGAAGAGATTCAAAGATCATTTCATTCCTAAGGTGGACCAAGACGGAAAAGAGGTTGAATTTCATAATCTAGAGCAAAATATGATGACTGTAGCTAAATATGTTGCAAATTTCACTGAATTGGCTAGGCATTGTCAATATTTGGTGGCAACTGAAGAAAGAAAGACAATGAGGTTCGTGAAAGGATTAAAGATAGTTATCAGAACACAGCTTATCTCCCACAAATTTCAGGATTTGCAGGATGCGGTTGATCGTTCTTACTAGGTGGAGAATGACATTGTTGAACATAAGAGAAAAAATGGAAGCAACGGGTGGAGGAAGATAAGGAGGACAGGGGAAGAAACAACAACAACAGCGTGGTGATAGTAGAGGATCTCAAGGTGCATCTTCACAGTTTAGGGGATCTTCTCAAGGACAGTCGAGTAACAGAAATTAAGGTAACACTTCAGGGAGTCAGAACAAAAGGGTTTGTAACTATTGTCAGAAAGAGGGGCATTCTGAGGAAAGATGTTGGAAGAAACAAGGTAAATGCATGAATTGTGGTCAGTTGGGTCATTATCAGAGGGATTGTCCCAGGCTAAAAAATTAGTCTTCAGGAAGTGTAGTTGGGTCTTCTCAGGGCCAGAAGAGGGATTCTTCAGGGAAGCCTAAGGTGCAGGGTCGTGTCTTTGCCATCTCTCAACAACAGGCTTCAGATTCTTCTAATGTGATAGGAGGTATAATTTATGTGTCTAGTTTGAGGGCACAAGCACTTATAGACCCTGACTCTTCGCATTCTTATGTGTCTGTGCACTTTGCTTCTCGATTGCATTTGTCTTCTGAATCTCTACCTTATGTGTTAGAGGTGTCCACTCCTATAGGGGAGTGTTTGGTGACCAATAAGGTGTTGCATTCTTGTGATGTGCATATACGTGATCATGTTTTACTTGCTGGTTTAGTTATCCTGCCATTACAAGATTTTGATATTATTTTGGGTATGGATTGGTTGAGTAAATATTATGCATCTGTTGACTGTTTTAAAAAGGTGGTTACATTTTCTATCCCAAATGTCCCTGAATTTACTTTTGAGGCTATTCCCTGGGGTAGAGAGATTCATATCATTTCTTATGTGAAGGCTAGAAGGTTATTGAATCATGGTTGTGTGGGATTCTTGGCCAGTGTTCTTGATACTACTAAAAGGGTTCCTGAAATAGAGGATGTGCCTATTGTTAAAGAATTTTCAGATGTGTTTTCTTCTGAGTATGCTATGCCTCCCGATAGGGAAATCGAGTTTTGTATTGACTTGCTTCCAGGTACAGCTCCAATATCTGAGACACCGTATAGAATGGCTCCAGCTGAGTTAAAAGAGTTGAAGGTTCAATTACAAGAATTTCTCGATAGTGGATTCATCCGACCCAGTGTTTCACCGTGGGGAGCTCCAGTTTGTTTGTTAAGAAGAAAGATGGGTCTTTGAGATTGTACATTGACTATCGGAAGCTGAATCAGGTAACTGTAAAGAAAAAATATCCTCTCCCTCATATTAATGATTTATTTGATCAACTTCAAGGGTCGGATGTCTTTTAAAAACTTGACTTGAGGAGTGGGTATCACCAGTTGAAAATCCGTTCTGAAGACATTTCTAAAACTGCTTTCCGTAGTAGATATGGCCATTATGAGTTTTTTATTATGCCTTTCGGGTTGACTAATGCTCCGGCTATCTTTATGGATATAATGAATCGGGTCCTCAAACCTTATCTTGATACCTTCGTGGTTGTATTCATTGATGATATTCTTGTATATTCAAAGTCTCGGGAGGAACATGAGCAGCACTTGCGAATGTTATTATCTATTCTTCGGGAGGAACAATTGTTTGCGAAGTTCAGTAAATGTGCTTTTTGGCTCGATGAAGTATCTTTTCTTGGGCACGTGATTTCTAATAGAGTTATATCAGTAGATCCATCCAAGATTGAGGCTATTGTGAGTTGGAAGAGGCCAGAATCAGTGTCAGAAATTCGACGCTTCTTGGGGTTAGCTGGGTACTACAGAAGATTCATTGAAGGGTTTTCTAAAATTGCAACTCCATTGACTCAGTTGACTCGAAAGAATATGCTTTGGGTGTGGGATGACAAGTGCTAACTCATTTTTGAGGAATTGAAGAAGAGATTGACTACTGCTCCTATTCTCGCATTACCTAATGTAAATGATGATTTGGTGATATATAGTGATACTTCTAAAAAAGGCCTCGGGTGTGTGCTAATGCAGAATAGAAGGGTGATTGCGTATGCTTTAAGGAAGTTGACTCCGAGTGAGCAGAATTATCCTACCCATGACATGGAACTTGCGGCTATTGTCTTTGCGTTGCACAAGTGGAAACATTATCTTTATGGAGCAAAATTTGAGATTTTTACCGATCATAAAAGTTTGAAATATCTTTTCTCACAAAAAGAGTTGAATAACAGGCAAAGATGATGGATGTAGTTACTGAAGGACTATGATTGTACTATCTATTATCATCTGGGTAAAGCAAATGTAGTAGCTGATGCCATTAGCCGGAAATCTTATGTAGCTTCATTGATGGTTCGAGAATGGAAGATGTTAGAGGATGCTCGAGATTGGTGTCCTTATGAATCAAAGCATGGAGCTATATTTGCGAATATTAAAGTATCGCCAACTTTCATTCAACAGATAAAGGATGCTCAGAAGGATGATTCCGAGTTAATGAAAATTGTGGATAAAATCAACGATAAAATTTTTGAAGATTTCTCCTTTAGTTCTGAAGGAGTATTGAGTTTTAGAGGTCGATTGTGTGTGCCTAACATTGATGGGATCAAATGCCAATTTCTTTATGAGGGCCACAAGTCTAGATATACTATTCATCCCGGGAGTACAAAGATGTATCAGAATTTGAAGCAACATTTTTTGTGGAATAATATGAAGCAGGAAATAGCGGATTATGTGTCAAAGTGTCTGACTTGTCAACAAGTTAAATCCGAACATCAGAGACCCGCAGGTTTACTTCAACCATTAGAAATACCGGAGTGGAAGTGGGAGCATGTTACGATGGATTTTGTAACTGGATTGCCTCGTACTCATAGAAAATTTAATGCAGTTTGGGTAATCGTGGATAGATTGACAAAGTTTGCTCATTTCTTACCTATTGATATTGGCTATTCGATGGAGAAGCTTGCGACTTTGTATATTCATGTGATTGTGAGATTGCATGGAGTCCCAGTGAGCATTGTATCTGATCGTGACCCTAGATTCACATCTCAGTTTTGGCAAGCGTTTCAGAAGGCTTTGGGTTCCGAATTGAGGTTCAGTACAGCTTTTCATCCTCAAACAGATGGTCAGTCAGAAAGAACTATTCAGATTCTTGAGGATATGTTGAGAGCTTGTTCTGTTGACTTCTTAGATTCTTGGGATTCCCATTTACCTCTAGTGGAATTTTCTTATAATAACAGTTTTCAGTCCAGTATTGGGATGGCTCCGTATGAATCCTTGTATGGGAGGAAATGTTAGTCTCTGATTTGTTGGGATGAAGTGGGAGAAGCAAAGATTTGGGGTGTTCAGATGGTTAATGAGTCAGTTGAGAAATTAAACTTATTCGGGATCGCTTGAGTACCACTCAGAGGAGACAGAAAAGCTATGCCGATCACCGGAGGCGAGACCTCGAGTTTGAAAAGGGTGACTTCGTGCTTCTAAAGGTTTCACCTAAAGTGGGGATTCGAAGGTATGGGAAGAGAGGCAAGCTAGCACCGAGGTATATTGGCCCATTTGAGATTCTTGGAAGAGTTGGAGATCGTGCCTATCGTCTTGCGTTACCTCCTTCTCTTGATAAGATCCATAATGTGTTTCATGTCTCTATGCTTTGGAAGTACGTGTATGATCCTTCTCATGTTTTGTCCGAGGTTCCCAAGGATATTGAGCCGAGTATGTCTTATGAAGAGCATCCAGTCCAAGTGATTGATTCGAAGGTCCAAGAATTGAGAAATAAGAGTATTCCTCTTGTTCGAGTTGTATGGAGGAATCACAATGTGGAAGAGTCGACTTGGGAGCTTCGGGAAGAGATTGAGCGGAAGTATCCATGGTTGTTTGATAACCTTGGTAAATATCTTTAAAATTCGGGTCGAATTTTTTTAAGGGGGAGTGATTGTAACGACCCCAAAACCCACCCTAATTTTCTAATCTTAAAATGGAAATTATGTGTGCATTTTATGTGTTAGATAATATTTTCTTGACTTGCATATATTATTTGAGTATATGTGATAATTTAAGTGTTAGTAGAAAGTTTGTTAAGTTGAATAAATGAGTTAGTGAAACTATAAGGTTATATGTGAAAATATAACTAGAGGGGTTTAGTTGTTTATAATTGATTTAGAAGGGTTTAAATGAAACTTATAAAAATCAAGTTTATACTTATCCTCACTTTTCTCTCTATGTGTTTGCATACATACAAACATATTAACTTTCCTAAATTGTTCTCTCTCTGGTTCATTGAAGAAGAAGGTAAAGTCTCCATCTTTAATTGATTTTTTTTTACTTTCAATTGCTACTCCATTTTAAAATCAAATTATACCAAAATGTTCAGGGTGTTGAGTAGAGTATTCCTACCCGATCAAATATTATTTTCTTGATACTTTTCCGGAAATAGGTAAGTTACTAATCACCCTTTAAATGTTAAAATGGTCATATATGTGATGTATGAACTCTTGGTTGTATTATTTGGTAAGAAACTTGAAAGGATATTAAGGTTGGTGAAAGTTGATATTGGTGTTGTAAAGAAGCTAGTTTAATGTTGTGTAACTCAGTTGTATTAAGTTATATTTCGTAAGATAGAAGTTGGGGTAGTACTTTTGGGACAGTGAAACGAAGGGAGTATATATAAACAGCCTATTTTGAGCCTGCCGGGTGATGTGGGTGGCCGCCCACTGAGGGCGTGCGGCCGCACATCTATCTGAGGGTTTTATTCATGAAAGCAGAGCAAGTGGGTGACCGCACACCCAGTTTTGGCGGCCGCACACTTTACCTGAGTTTGATAGTTTGTTCCAAGTTACGTGTAAGAGGTTAGTAATTGTCCAAAACTTTAGGTGATGGTCTAGGGCAATTGGATGAGTGTTTTGGGATGTTGTCATGATTGTTGAGGATCGTGCTCAAGTGTATGCAAGAATGTGTTGTGACTTTATTTCATGATGGTTTTGAACTCTTTATGAGTGCTTCTTTCATGTGCATTTTGTGATGTGTTTGGCTTGGTTCCCTACTTTGGAATCATTGCCCCTGGTTGTTATTTAAGAAAGTATTCATTACAGTGCTTTGGTTGAAAGTCCAGCTGGTTTTGTGTTATCGAGTCAGGCAGTAGAAGGGATTATCGTGGCACATGAGCCAAGTTCACAATAAGGTCTTTCACTGGTAACCTTTTTTCCCCAGTCCAGATTGGCCTTGGATGGGATGAACTAGCTCCCTTGTGTGAGCATTTGGGTTATGACTTTGTGTCATATTCCCCCCGTTGTTACTTTGGTTCTTATGGTTATGGTTTGGTTTTCAGGATCCTGGCTTCAGCTATTTATGCTACTTAACTGGTTTTCTCAGATGGTATTCTTAGACAGTTATGTTCTTTCGGTAAACCTTGGCTTGGTATCCACTTATGAGTGTTACAATCATTGTATGTGTGGTATGATGATTTAGCTTTGCCTCTCATATTATATGCTATGTGATTGCTATGATACTGTTCTTTATGATTATCATTTTAGCATGAAACGTAGTTGCATTCTTAGTAGCTTACTGAGATTTATTCTCACCCTGTTCCTTGTTTATTTGTTTTCCTTAGATAAAGGTGAGTCCAGGGGATAGGATACTTGGCACGGGAGGACGTTGAAGTGGTACGAGTTGGGATTTGTTTTGTAAAGGCTACATTACATAGATGTATAACCTTTTGGGTAGAGTTTCCGTGACTTCATCATCTTGTAACACCTATATTTTGGATAATGTTGGTGTATGTACATTTGTATAGAAGTTTGTAAGCCTTCGGGCTAAGTACTTTCGTTATGAAAGTTGTTTGTAAAGTTTGTTTGAAAGTTAAATGGAAGTCTTTGAACTTCAAGTGTTGATTTTGATAAACTTTATGAAAGTATATTTCGAAAAAAATTTCAAAAGTGTTTTATGACGTCTTCCAATCGTGTCCCGAGCGTGGGGCCAAGTAGGACCACGGATCTGGGGCGTGACATCTACGCCCAAGTAATAAGGCGAGTTGAAACCAAGCGACGCTTCAACCTCTCCGTGTTAGATCTTTCTTGCCTCCCCAAATCAACTTCTACCTTGATTTCTTTGCAAGACTAACTACGCAGTCTCCCTTCTAGATCCACTCCCCTTACAATGCTCCCCATGAAACTCGGACACACCTTACTTCTTGCATTGTCTTCTTGTGGTCTTTTCTCTCTCTTTGTTAGGTACTATTGACTCCCACCGCATTGCAACTTTTGAGTCACTCTCCCCCCTAACATGCCATTCATTGATGTCTCTCCGTTTTACACCAATAGGCCGGTCTTCACGCCTCTTGCTCCCAACCAGAACGAAGCTAATTTTGTTGGTAGAGTACAACATCCTCCTATCTCCCATCCGTCATTTGTGAGAAGTACTCTTCTTCTCACGTGGTTTAACCGGCTTATACCACTCACCTTTACATCGTCGGTTGCTTACGCAAGTGCCTGATGCAATCCTCCCCTTCTTTCATATTTTTCTCCAACCACCTTGACTGCCCCAAGATCCCTTGAACACCTCCGATCCATATTGATCTCCGCATCTCCAAATCCCACCTCAAATCTCTGCAGATCTCATAAGAAACAAACGAACTATTCGGACTGTCTGATCTTCTGCATGATTGTGACTTATTTGGCACGCTCTTGCTTCAACCATAAACTCTAGCATCTATCAGATTAATCCTGCACATCTTCCACATGAAGAATCTGCACTGCACGAAATCTGTACATGCGCTGCACCAAGCCTGCACGTGCATTGCACGAATTCTGCACGTGTGTTGCACGAAAATCTGTTGTCTCTTTTCTTCACATTGGATCTCTCCTAGATCTCAAACCAAATCTCTTGATACCAGTTGTTGGGGAATTGGGGGAGATCTCCACATCCACTGCCCATACTAGCAGTCATCAACATGGAGAAAATAATCAACACATGAATAATAATATGAAAGAACAAATAACACCGATGTTTGATAACCCAGTTCATCAACACATGACTACATCTGGGGGCACTTAGCCAGGATATCATTATAATAATATATGTAAATATTACAACTTTAGCACACGCTCACATAGATCTAGCATGGCTACTCTCCAATAATAATCTATCACCTATACATTATTATCTCCCCTCCCCAAGAACATACAAACATAGTCATGGTCGGGTTGTAGGATCTCCCCCCATGGCTCTCCTAGGCCCCCGACCCCCTCCTATACACTATTTTGTATCTCTCTCTTGATATCCTAACTATCTCCTACAGAAAGTAAAGTACTAAATATTATGGTGGTGGTCACAATATATTTATAGGGATACAAAACCTAATCTTGATCAAAACCTGATTTACCCGGAGTCCTTGAGACAGAAGGAGTATCATTAGAATAAGGGAATTAATATCCTTAACTAATAAGGAGATGAATTCCTTATTCATCACACCGATACATGGAAACTACGCAAAAACCGTCTGCCTCCCTGATAGAGTGGGCGGTCGCCCAACCTCCATGTGCGGCCGCTCAATCTCCTCAACTTTTGGCCCAGTTCAACTCAGGTTGTTTGGGCGGTCGCCCACCTATTCTTTGGGAGGTCTCCCACTCCTCCTGAGTGTCGATCTGCTGCTCCGATTTCTCCACGGTTTTGATCTTCTCCTTGGTTTTGGCTCCAATCCCAACATGTTTGGCCAAAAAGTCTGATCGCGCGTAGGAAGAGCTTGCGTAGCAGGACAAAGGTTTTATGGGTGCATATGGGGAGACGCATGGGTTGTGCACATGCACCATATGTGCACCTGCCTCTGTATCTGTTTTGGGCTAGGTCGACTTCGCATAGATTGTTCTGCAGTTACTTTTTTGTTTTTGGAATTATTTTCAGGTAGGGTTTCTTGTTTCTTTAAGTATCCGATTAGCTTGTATAAATTGCATAATTTAATAAATTAACATGACATTGAGAGAGAATTTGTCTGATCCGTTCTGAGCACTTGATCCATGCTCGTTGGTGATCCAATAACAATCCGAAGTGCTTTGAAGTCCAAGATAAGCTCTCTGAATTTGATGATCTGAATCTGATGATTTGAATCTGATGATCTGAATCTAGTGTTCTAGATAGGCTTTCTAGAACACATCTGGAACACATTTGAATTTAAATCTAGCCCACTTGATGTAATTTGTTACCGGTTTAGTGATCCACAAGTTTGGTACAAAAACTGAGTCTGTAAATCTGTAAACTTGTAAACTTGTTTTCTCCATAGTAATAAAGATGTTCTTCTTCTGCTCATGGACGTATGTAACCGGTTGTTTGTGAACCACATATATATGCGTTTGCTTTGGTTTTACATTCACTGTATATTTGTTTGTCATTTCTTTGCGTTATCAAACTCGTATCAAACGTTTCTGGTACAACATTAACAAACTAGTATCAGAGCTTTGGTTAGGTGTTATAGGGTTTCGCCTAAAAGTTTGATAGTCAGGGTAGATAGGGCGAGGGGAGATGTCGTATAAGGAAGTAAAGATCGAAATATTTACAGGGAGGAACATTTTTAATCTGTCACATATAAAGATGGAAGCTGTGTTAAGGAGACAAGGCATGTGGACACCCTTAGGCAAGGATATGAAGGGGAAGATGAGCGATAAATATTTCGCTATTCTTGAAGAGTAGAACCATTCTCAAATTGGCCATTTCCTCTAGCGCCCCAAAACCCACATTCAAACCCAATGTAGGAATCACCAGTTCCAAAATACCCCAGACACCCCTCACTAGATCCAAAATACCTAGACACCCCTCACTTGCCAAAAAACTTGACTGAGTTAGAATCTCACTTTTTTGGTCAAATCTCAGTAAGATCTTATAACTGACATATGAGACTAGTTCTCCACTTCTAATTAAAGTATTCTAATCATATATTTTTTCACGTTTTCCATTTTTTAATTAAAAATTAATATTATTTGGTCAAACCCGGTCAAACTCGTATTATTGATGTATAAAACTAGTTTATAGTTCAATTATAAGAGTCATTTTTTCACAAAAATAAAATAAAAAATTATAATTTTTAATTAATGTTTACTTTCATATTTGGTAAAACTTTATAACTGATGTATATTACTAGTTTACCTCTTATAGTAAAAGTATAAGTGTCATTTTTTTCTTATTTTTTCATAAAAATAATTTTTTTTACTAATGTTGACTCTCATATTCTGTCAAACTCTTATTAATGATGTATAGCACCAGTTTACCTCTTATAGTTAAAGTATATGAGTCATTTTTTCACATATTTTCACAAAATAAAATAAAATAATTTTTTTTTTTTAATGTTGACACTTATATTCGGTCAAAATCTTATAACTGATGTATAAGACAAATTTACCTCTTTTAGGTAAACTATAAGAGTCATCTTTCATATATATTCAGAAAATAAATTTAAGAGATTAATATTTTATTAATGTTAACTCTCATATTTGGTCCAACAACAGTCAACTCTTATAGCTGACACATGAAACCATTTGCCTTTTATACATCAAGTAGAAGAGTCATTTTTTAACATATTTTTATTTTTAAGAAAACAATTCCAATATTATTTGGTCAAATCTCTGTCAAACACTTATAGTTGGTGTATAAGACAACTTCTCCTCTTATAGTTGAAGTACAAGAGTCATTTGTCACATTTTTTCAAAAACATAGAATAAAATTCAATATTTCATAATGTTGACTCTCATATTTGGTGAAATTTCAGTCAGCTCTTATGACTGACATATAAGACTTGTTCGCCTCTTATAATTAAGGTTTTAAGACTCATGTTTTTGCACTTTTTTTCATTACTAATAAAAAAATATAATATTATTTGGTCAAATCCCCGTCAAACTCTTGTGTCCCAGTCAAGTCAAGTGATGTATAAGACTTGTTCGCCTCTTATAATTAAAGTATAAGGTCAATAGTTTTTCACTTCATTTTTAAGAAAAAATTATCTTATATTATCTGATCAAATTTCGGTCAAACTCTTATAATTGATATATCAGACCAATTGGTTAAACAATAGGCCGCAATTATAGCTGACTTATAAGACTACTTCACCTCTTATACATCTAAGTTGAAAAGTCATTTTTCATATAGTTTTCACGTAAAACGCAGTCAGCTCTAATAACTGACATATAAGACCAGTTAGCCTCTAATAATTATCGTAAACCACTGTAAACGCATAGGAACCACTCTTTCACTCATCTTGTTCAGAAAAGGATAAAATCAATGCACCTCGTGTGGGTTAGATCGCGCATGAAAATACCCGTGTAATCACAAGTGTTTTACTCATAGATCGGCACATAACTTAAATTTTCAAGAAGGTTCAAAAACACATAAAAGTTAATCAATTATCTGAATTAATTTTATGTGACATAGTTCCACTAGTTATAGGATTTAATTCCTGAAATTGAATCTGCATAGCATCTTAAAATTGAGAGCCTAAAACGTATGGCCGAAACTAAGTCAAAAGTCAACCACAATTCCGTACTAAGATCATGAACATAGTGATTATTCCACACAGTCGATACTAAGCCAAAACGCAACCACAATTCCGTGTAGAAAAGCAACTTGTCTGAAGATCCTTTATTGCCTCATCAATCTCACATATAACAGCAATCCTAAACTCTTTAGAATTCCAATTTCTGCGATTTTTCTGGATTTCTTAATTAAAACCCGTTTCAAGAAACGCGGTTTCGAAAACCAGCCGTCTGAAAGCAGTTTCAGTTTCCAGATTGGAATTTTGAAAACAATTTACAGAACAATCTGATCACCAAAAAACGAACCAGATTCTGGGAAATCTGGGCACATCCGTACGGCGCCATAGCAACCGTATGGCGCTGAAACAGCCATGCGGCTCCAGTGTCCAGATTCCCAAATTTCCAGTTTTTTTTTAAAAAAAATTAAATTCGATCAATCCCAATATCGTGTTCATAAATAATCAGATTAAAATAACATGAATTTACAGATTACGAATTTTAGCCAATCTAATATATATAATCAATAATCAATTTATTCCACATACAAATTAGATCTAGATTATCAATAAACATAATCCAATTATAACATGATAATCTAAGCATGCGATCATACATATGAATCCAATTAATATTATAATCATATAATCCCATCATAAACTAGCATGCATATTTTATATCTCATATAAAATTCCATCACATAAATGTTGACTGTCGGCTTTACGGGATTGTCAATGATTGCCTTGATTTTCGAGGGGTCTGCTTCAATTCCCCTCTCAGTAACCATGTAGCCAAGAAATTTGCCTTGGATAACCCCAAAAGTTAACTTTACGGGATTAAGTCTCATCTTGTGTTGTCGAAGCCTTTCGAAGAACTTCCAGAGGTCGATCAAATGTTGACCGTCGGTCCCCTTCGAGTGGATAATCATGTAGTCTACATAGACTTCAATTTCTTTGTGAATCATGTCATGGAACAAGTTTGTCACAGCCCTTTGGTACGTAGCCCCAGCATTCCTTAACCCAAACGGCATGACTGTGTAGCAAAAGGTGCCCCCATGGTGTTGTGAAAGCAGTCTTGTGTTGATCCTCCTCGGCCATGAGAATCTGATTGTACCCAGCAAAACCATCCATAAATGAGCGGACCTCGTAGGCAGCAGTGGAGTCGACTAGCATGTCGATGTTGGGTAGTGGAAAGTCATCTTTTGGAGAATCTTTGTTCAAATCCTGGAAGTCCACACAAACACGGACCTTGCCATTAGCCTTTCGAACCGTGACCACATTGGCTAACCATGTCAGATATTCAATAAGTTTGATGAAGCCTACACTGAGAAGCTTCTCTATCTCTTCTTTGACATGTAAGGACCATTCTGGCTTGATCTTTCTGAGTTTCTTCTTGGTTGGCTTAGCGTCGTCTCTGATCGGAATCTTGTGTTCGGCGACCTTTCTGTCTAAACCCGGCATGTCTTTGTATGACCATGCAAATACATCCATGAACTCTCTGAGCAGTGCAGTCAATCAGTCTTTGTCTTCCCCCTTAAAGAAGCTTCTGATCTTGGTTACTTTCGGCTCTTTGTCGGTACCCAGATTAACAACATGCAATTCTTCGTCAGCCCCTGGACCATTTTCACCACGACTACGGACCTGTTGAGCAAGTTCATTTAAGTATGTTGTGTTTTCTTGGTCTTTTTCATCATTATTTGAATCGTTATTAACTAGTTCATTATATTCATTATTAGTTAATTCATCATTCATGATGTTTGCAATCTCGAGGTACTCAGAAAAATCGAATTTTTCATTAATAAAGAAAGGGAACACACACTCGGCTATTGCCTCCATATCCTTTTGGGTGAGGGTGTCGGAAAGACTCTCGGACTCGAAAGTGAATGTGAACAAGTCGTCCTTCGTAACCTATCGCGGAATGCAACCCATCTTCTCGACCAAGAATTCCTCGGAAACCACGGGCCCCTTTGTTGGGTATGCCCACATATATCTCAGTTTTAATGTAATAGGATTTATTAGATTTGATTGATCCATCACCTAAGTTTTGTTTTATGGACTTTAGACCCACATGTAAGAAGTATTTATACTTCATTTTTTTAGGTTGTCCATTGTTATAGAATAGGCTTAGAAATAGGGCGAGAAGATCAAGATTCAAGAAAATCACATTTTGAGCTGAGCCATGCGCCTATGTGCCAGGCGCCTTCTAGCGCGCGGATATAAGCATTCTTCTAAGAAATGCTATGCGCCTCATTTTGATCATACGCGCCATGCGCCTCATATGCCTTAGCGCGCGCAGTCTCTATACGCCTCTTGGCTCAATGCGCCTCAAAGTGTTTGTTCAACACTCAGTGATTTATTGAAGATTCAAAGACTTGAAGAGAATTCATATTACGCCAATGATCCAACGGTGGTTAAAAGATGCATATACGCCTAATCTGTTGACACGTGTCCACAACGGTCACATTTATGTTGAGTGTCAAAATGGCCATAATATATGCATGCTCCAATCAACGAGCGACAGCTCATCTTATCCACAAGGATCTCCAACGGCTAGTTTTTGGAAGTTCACTATAAATACCCCATAACTTCAACATTTTGAAGTTGCTGAGTTTTGCTAAGAATTTCAAGAATTTCTCTCTCAAAGCATTTGTTGAATATTTGAAGATTGCCTTTGTTTTTCCAGAATTCCTCAAGAACATCTTCATACCTTCATCCTTAGCCCAGATCTTCAAACTATAACACTTTAGTTTCATTGTGTTCTAAATCATAAAGATCTAAAGAGCCTTGATACTAAAATCACACACGCGCCTCTTTAAGTTTGATCACTTAGATCCTTCTTTTAGAGATACACCGGTTATTGTTTTGGATTTGTTCATTCATAGAATATTAGATCTTGAGTTAGTGTAGAAGCTCAAAAGTTGTAATTTGTAACACTCTCTCATTATATAAGATCTCCATTAGAAATCCAAGACTAACCATCTTGGTAGAGGACGTAGATCTTTCATTGATCGAACCTCTCCAAATAGCTTGTGTTATTATCTTGTCATTTACTTTCAAGTTATTATCTTCACTCACTATTTGCTTGTTTAACTCATTGTAGATTGATTGATCTGAATTGTGTTGTGTTGTTAACTCATTTGCCTTAGTTCCTATTTCACCCACTTTGAGCCAAAATACTTAGAGTGTGTGTGCCCCCCTTATCATACTTTGCGCAATTACATTACTAAATTCCGCTGTGCATTTCCTCACTCACTTAGGCGCATATCATAACGCTTACTTGATAAAGTGCACATTTGCAATTGAGTTTATCAAGGGTACGAAAAGAATTTTAAAAACAGCTATTCACCCCCCCTCTAGCTATTTTTCATACCCTTGTTGCCCTTTGGACCAAACAAGTGGTATCAGAGCTAACACCTTTATAAAACATTTTCGTTTTACAAGCTTAACAGCTTGGGTGCCGATTCTAAATGGCAAACTCAAAACCTATGGCAACTGCAAACTACACTCACGTTCCGGTCTTTGATGAAGATCATTTTGACGTGTGGAAATTCAGCATCTTAACTCATCTCAACTCAATCGATGAAAAGACTTCATGACACCATGGTTTATGGACCTTACATTCCTATGAAAGCGAATCCAATCCGCGCACAAATGCTGTTCAACCAACCGTCAAGAAACCAAAAGAGGAATGGACTGAGGAAGAAACAAGAAGAGTTGCTAATGACGGCAAAGCAAGAAATATACTTCTAAGCACTCTAAGCACGGCTATGAAACAACAAGTCATGCATTGTGCTACCGCTAATGAGCTATGGGATGCTATGAAGAGCATATTGAAGGAGACACCGTCTGCAAGGAAAACAAGAAATATGAAGTGCAAAAGAGATTCAATAATTTCTCTCAACTCCCGGTGAAACCTTAAGACAAACTTATGAAGCTATTGTGAAATCATCAATCTATGTATTTCACTTGGCATGAAGTTTTGTAACAAAGATTTGAATGTCAATTTTCTCCAAGCCTTTGGATCAAGATACCTACATAAATCCAGCGCTCTTGAAGACGCCGGAACTTTAGATGTATGGACTTTAAGGAACCTTTATGCAAATCTCAAGGTTTATGAGCTCAAACTCCAACGAATCAGCGAAACAGAAGGAAAGTCAAAATCTATGGCTATGATGGCGCACAGAGAAGCTGCGCCTACACCTGCGCCTGCTCCTGCGCCGGTACAAGATGAGAAAAGTTCAGATCTAAAAATTTCTACTTCTGAGCTATTGGACATGGACGATGAAGACTTCACTTTATTTGTGAAGAGATTCCAGAAGTTTAGAAAATTCACCAAGCCCGGCTCAACCAGCAAATTTCAAGGATCTACCAGCAGAGCTCTTCCAAAATTCACGAGGAGCAGTGACTCAAAAAGAAAAGAAGACCTTGTTTGTTTAATTGCAGGAAACCAGGACACTTTGCTTCAAGCTGCCCAACTCCAAAATTTGAATATATGCAGAAGAAGAGCACCCATACTCCCAAGTTCACTCCCAAATTCACTCGACACAAGGGAATGGTTGCGGAAGAAGAAGCACCAACAAATAAGCAGAACACTTGGATTGAAACAGACTCAGATGAGAGCGATGAAGATTCTGATGATGGACTCGTTTGTTTGATGGAAAATGATGATGAAGTTGATACTTATGATTCTGATGATGACTTCTCCAAGGATGTTCCCGATATGAATGCCTTGAATAAACCTATCAAGAAATCTGCAGGTTTTCAAGAAATGAAAAGGAAGAAAGGACAAACCATCAGCGAGCTCGTTGAACAAGGATTTCTCACTCCGGCTCAAAGCGATGGGGATTGTTATTCTCACGATGTGATCTTAGTGCAAGAACAAGTTGAGAAAAGAGCATACATTAGACCTCAAGTTGAACAAACTGCTCCAATCTCTAAAATCAATGATGATGAAGTGATTGCTGAACAAGAAAATTTTCAAAAAGGCTGAAAAGGTAATCACTAGATTTGATAGTATGAAAGAAGCTTTAGCACTATCATGTGATGAAATTTCCCAGCTTAAGACGAGAACTCTCTACTTAAATCTGAACTCACCCTCCTTAAGGAGAAGATAAAGAGCATGACTCCTCTTACTGTTAAAAAACTTTTTAACAGAACAGAACTCACTTCTTAAAGTTCAAAACGATGAATTGGTTGCTCAAATTACTGATCTTAAAAGATTACAAATGAGTGGTCCAATTCTCGTGTCACTATGGAGAATATATTGAGTCCCAAAAATTCAGTGGTGATAAAAGTGGCTTGGATTCTCATCAACTAGTGACAACTTTAAATGTGATGTCTGTGCTGAAAGAGATAGTGAATTTACTAACCAGCAAACTTTTGAAATTCCAAGGAAAAACACTCTAATTCAATGGGTAAAGGACATGAAAAAGTCAAGAGACAAACATTCCATTATGTCTACCCAACGAAGCAATTTGGGAAGCTAATGGGAAAGATATAGCTACAAATGAACCATCTCCTAGCAAAATCATTCTTGAAAATAGGCGCGCTCCTTCTCCGAGTGCTCATTATGCGCCTAAGAGCCACGTGCCTCATCGCCGTGCGCCTCCTAGCCCTATGCGGCCTCCAAGAAAAAAGCGCTCCAAAATTTCAAAGGAAAGATTTTGTTAAGGCTAGTTCATCTGACCCAAAGAAGAATGCCATCCCCAAGAAAAGTAAAGAGTTTGTGAAAACTCACGTGATTGGTGGCTTTCATCATTGTTCCATTTGTGATTGTTCAGGACATAAGGCCGTGGAATGCCTTTTGCGATTCACTCCCAATGCCAAAGGACGTAAAAATCCTAAGGTCAAGCAAGAGTGGGTTGTCAAAAGTTGCTAACCCTAGGACCCAAAAGGAATAAAGGGGACCTGCTTAAATGTCTATATTTCAGGTTTTTGTTTCATGGCTGGATCTTCAAAAGCTAGAAATTATGAATGGATTCTCGATAGTGGGTGTTCAAGAAACATGACTGGAGATGAATCCTATTAGAAGATGTCCATGAAGAAAGAGGTCCCTCCGTAACATTTGGTGATAATAACAAAGGTCAAGTTGTAGCATATGGAAAGCTCAGAAAGACAAAGTGTGCATTGAAAGAGTCCACTCGTCGAAGGCTCAAGCACAACTTATTATCCATATCTCAATTCTGCGACAAAGGATTAGAATGCCATTTTACTTCAACGCAATGTCTTATCAAGAATGGCAAAACTGGAGCTATCTTACTCACGGGATATCGTAAGACAAATATTTATATTATTGATTTCCATAGTATGAACTCTAGTACTAATCTTTGTTTTGTAGCAAAAAGTGTGAACGAAAATAGTTGTGTGGGCACAAGCGCTTAAGTCACTTGAACTTCAAGTATCTATCTAAACTCAGCAGGAATAATCTTGTCAAAGGACTTCCTGTCGCGACCCCGGACCCGCGGGCCCGAGACCGCGATCTGGACGTCGACTTAAAACCAAAACTGACAAATACCGAAGTTAAAAATTCCATTTGATACCAAAAGGGTGATGATCCAAAGTTTTACAAACCAAGTTTGATAAAAACCAATTACAACTATCATAAACTTCCACAAGTTTATGCCCCACAAAATACAAATATACAGTTCTTAGTGACGTCATTGTTTGGTACAACTACCCCAAAATGGTTACACATTTACATAATGTAAACCAACCTATAATAACCTTCCCAAAAGAATGTATCACACTCGACGTCCTCTTCTCGTGATCAGCGAGACTAATCCTTAGCACCTGGGGGGGTTAAGGAAAAACAATGATAAAAGAAAAGGGGGTGAGATAAATCTCAATAAGTTGCTAATGCAACTATATGACATGCTATGATGCACGAAGCGATAAGCAATAATAATATCACATAGCACATAACATTTATCACATAACTGATAGCAGCGGAAATAAACACATAACAAAGGATATAGCCAAGGTTTTCCAAACCGGAACATCCAAATAAAGGATCGCTGCGCAGCTTCAATAATCACCAAATCATCATCTTCATAATAGCATGAAAGCCGAAGAGAAAACCCCGGTACCGGAACCAATAACCATAAAAGTGTCACAAAGGACAAGGACCATGACACAAAGTCATGCCCGGTAGCTAGATACATTCACAGAGGAACGCTAACTTATCCTTCCAAGGCCAATCTGGAAAGGGGTAAAGAAGGGGGCAAAACAATGGTCAACATTATAATGGACTTGGCTTTGCCATTATAATCCTTCCCATCGCCCGATGCAACAAATGCCAGCTGGGCTTCCAAATAAATGCTAAGTAATAATAATTTAGCATGATGAATGAACAACTTAAGGTTCCAAAGTAGGGAACCATTCCAATTAAATTACACAAAGGTAAACCAATCCAAACCGCACATTAAAGATGCCCAACATTACCAAAACGGTACTTAAATAAATTTCACATCATATTTATTCACAAAAGAACCAAATCCACACAATAAAGTGTTCCACGGTGTTATCTTAAGTTAATTAGAAGGATTAAACCTAAACTAGTTAAGCCATTTAGTTTAAACAAGCAAAAAGGTCAAATTCCTGGAACAGGGGGCGGGCGGGCGCCGGTCATAGGCAGGCGCGCGCTTGAATGGACAGAAGGTCAGGCGCTAGAAAAAGTGGGAGTAGGCGGGCGCCTGGTCCAACACAGGCGGGCGCCTGGTC
>JAOWBW010000428.1:1000506-1044810 GCA_026119855.1 Campanula takesimana | reverse complement strand
AGACAATGGACCCTCGGCAATCCTAAAATCCTCGCATGATGAGGAACATGAATCACTTTCCCGGTCTAGGCCTAGGGAAGCATCAACAGGGATATTGCACCCCGTAGAATTCCTTTTGTCAAGAACAGTTTGGTCTGAGATACGAGCCCTACCGAAGATAACTTGAAGTACGAGCAAGCAGTCAAGAATCAAAGACCCGAGCTCGCAAGAAGGGCGACAATATGAAATCCCCAACTTGAGGCCTTACCGCAACACACTAAACGGTTATTTTGTTCTCCAAGGGGAAGATGTTCCGTACATGATCTTTCCCGAACCATGGGTTAACGACAAGGGCGTCAGAAAGCCCGGTCTCGTGATCTTCACTGATTGTGAAATACCGACACAAGAAGGGAACTTACTCCAATGTCACCCCGAGAGTGGTGGGGCAAGAAAGTGACTATAGAGTCCGAGGTAGAGATTACCGTGGGGGAAGAACTATCCGATCTAGCCTCCATGTTCGAAGAATTTGCCATCATGGACGATTGTCAAGTCAACGCCATCTACCACTGTTGTCAGAAAGGAAACCAATCAGTGAGATCCCGCTAAGCTCCGAGCCAATCAACAACTGGTATTCAACGAAGGGGCCCTAGTATCCGAGGATTTCTTGATCCGAGAAATGGGTTGCATACCCCGTACAGCAAACAAAGGAAGAGCGGCTCACACTTACTTTCGAGTCCGAGAGTGTTTCTAATGCCCTCACCCCAGAGGATATGGAGGCAATAGCCGAGCGTGTGGTTCCTTTCTTTGCTAATGAAAAATTTGATATTTCTGAGTACCCCGAGATTGCAAACATCATAAATGATGAATTAACTAATAACAACTTAATGAACAAGTTAATAACGATTCAAATTATGATGAAATAGACCACGAAAACATAACATACCTAAATGAACTAGCTCAACAGGTTCGTTGTCGTGGTGAAAATGGTCCAGGGGCTGATGAGGAATTGCATGTTGTTAATCTGGGTACCGACGAAGAGCCGAAAGAAACGAAGATTGGCAAGACAGAAGAGACTTGCACTGCTCAGAGAATTGTGGATGTATTCGCATGGTCGTACAAAGACTGCCGGGTTTGGACAGAAAGGTCGCGGAGCACAGAATTCCGATCAGAGAGGACGCCAAGCCAGTAAAGCAGAAGCTCAGAAAGATCAAGCCAGAATGGTCTCTACAAGTCAAAGAAGAGATTGAAAAGCTCCTCAGTGTGGGTTTCATCAAAGTCATTGAGTATCCGACTTGGCTAGCCAACATTGTGACAGTCAGAAAGGCAAACGGCAAGGTTCGAGTTTGTGTGGACTTCCGGGATTTGAACAAAGCTTCCCGAAAGATGATTTTCCACTACCAAACATCGACATGCTCGTCGATTCAACTGCCAACTATGAAGTCCGCTCATTTGTGGACGGTTTTTCCGGTTACAATCAGATTCTCATGTCCGAAGAGGATCAACACAAGACAGCTTTCACAACTCCGTGGGGGACCTTCTGCTACACAGTCATGCCGTTCGGACTAAGGAACGCTGGGGCTACTTACCAGAGGGATGTTACAGATCTATTCCATGACATGATTCATAAAGAGATCGAGGTCTATGTAGACGACATGATCATCCATTCGAAGGGAACCAATGGTCAACATTTGATCGATCTTCGCAAGTTCTTTGAAAGGCTTCGACAACACAAAATGAGACTCAATCCCGCAAAATGTACTTTTGGGGTCATCAGAGGAAAGGTTCTAGGTTACATGGTCACTGAAAGAGGAATTGAAGCCGATCCCTCCAAGATCAAGGCAATCATTGACATGCCTCCCCCCAAAGACGCAGAAAGAAATCAAAGGTTTCATGGGCAGACTTCAATACATCAGTCGGTTTGTGCACCAACTCACTTCCATGTGTGAGCCAATCTTCAAGCTACTAAAAAGAATGTGGCTCTAGAATGGACCGATGCGTGCCAAGAAGCCTTCGACCAAGTGAAGCATTACTTGACATGCCCTCCAGTTTTGGTTCCACCGCACAAACAGAAGCCTCTCTTGCTCTATCTCACTGTCAATGATGAAGCCCTAGGGGCTATGTTAGCACAAGAACAGCGAGACTCACAAAAGAGAATGCTATCTACTTTGTCAGCCGCCGTTTTCAAGGAGCTGAAAAGAACTACTCTGTCTTAGAGAAGTCTTGTGCTGCATTGGTTTGGGTTACTCAAAAGCTCAAGCATTACATGGAGGCCTTCCCAATCAAGTTGGTAGCAAAAGTGGACCCGCTCCGCTACATCTTCGAGAAGCCTTCATGTCAACAAGAATAGCCAAATGGTATTTCATGCTCGCCGGCTACGATATCACTTACGTCACACTCAAATCCATCAGGGGGAAAGTGTTCAGTGATCAGCTTGCTGAATTTCTGTGTGACGAAGTGAAAGGGGGAGACGTACAGTTCCCCGACGAGCATTTAATTTGTGCTACAACAGAAGAAAATAAGTGGCAACTTTTTTTCGATGGCGCAGCCAATAAGCATGGATATGGCATAGGGATGTTACTTGTTGATCCAAAGGACATGTATACTCCAATCGCTATCTGCCTCGAATTTGAAGCCACTAACAACACCGCTGAGTACGAAGCATGCATAGCGGGGCTCGAAGCAGCCCTCGAACGAAATGTCACAAGTTTAGAAGTATTCGGTGATTCCTTGATCATCATCAATCAGACATCCGAAAAGTGGAAGATTCAAGACTCGACTCTACAACGGTATGGTCAACATCTCGAGGAGTTGGTTGAACAGTTTCAAGAAATCACCTTCAACTACCTGCCAAGGGAGAAAAACCGTTTTGCTGATGCACTAGCTACCATCGCTTCACTGGTCGAAATACCTGAGGGTAAAATGGTGAAGCCCTTCAAAATTTCCCGACGAAACAGTCCGGCATACTACATGAGTATCGAGATCAACGAGGTCCAAGCAAATTCCCCGTGGTATGCGGATATCATGAGTTTCCTCAAGGATGGTACTTATCCCGATAATAGCAATAAGAAGTCTCAAATGGCATTGCAAAGACTAGCCTCCTGATATGTACTGATTGGGGACAGAGTCTACAAAAGACACCACGAAGGGATCAATCTCCTATGCGCAAATGAGACCGAAGCTCAAGAAATAATGCATGAGATCCACGAAGGTGAATGTCGGCCCCACATGAACGGGTTTATGTTGACCAAGAAGATACTCCGCATGAGTTATTATTGGAGTACCATGGAAAGGGACTGCATCGAGAAAGTCAAGAGGTGCGCCAAATGCCAATTCCACGCCAATCTACAGCACGCTCCACCCTCACAGCTTTACAATATGACCACGCCTTGGCCTTTCTCTTGTTAGGGCATAGACATCATCGGCAAAGTTCACCCTACTAGAAGCAACGGAAAATCTTTCGTCCTAGTAGCAGTGGACTATTTTACAAAATGGGTCGAAGCACAGGCTTACCGAGTTCTCAACGCCAAGAAAGTGGCCGAATTCGTGAAAACCCACATCATGTGCCGATACGGCGTTCCTCATGAGATCATCTCAGACAACGGTTCTCACTTCGAGAAAGAGATGGACACACTCCTGGTAGAATACAAGATTACTAAGCACAAGTCATCTCCATACCGCCCCAAGCAACGGCGCGGTCGAGACATCTAATAAGACAATCGAGACCATTGTGAAGAAGATGGCCTCCACTAGAAGGGATTGGCCCGAAAAACTACCTCTAGATTATGGGGCTACCGCACGTCAATACGGACAGCGACTGGAGAAACTCCTTATGCACTGGTATATGGTTCCGAAGCTGTACTACCAATAGAGCTCGAAGTTCCATCCCTACGGGTCCTCCTAAGAACCAAGTAAATGAAGTCGATTGGATGCAAAGTCGATATGAACAGCTAGCCCTACTCGACGAGAAAAGGCTAAGGGCAATCGAACGTACGAGGGCCTATCAACAAAGAATGGCTAGGGCTTTCAGCAAAAAGGTGAAGCCCCGAAACATCAGTGTGGGAGATTTGGTCCTAAGACAACACCCTCCTAATGCCATGACCCCCTTGGAAAATGGGGACCCCGATGGATTGGTCCGTACGTAGTCAAGAAGATACTAAGCGGCGGTGCAGTCCGACTCGTGGACTTAGACGGAGATCAGCTGCCAAAGGAAGTCAACCTCGACAAATTGAAGAGATTTTACGTCTAATAAACGAAGACCATAAAAAAAAAAAAAAAAAAAAAAAAAGCTCGCTAGGTTGAAAACCCGCAAGGGCAGCCTAGGCAAAAATTAGAACACGTGCAAAAAAGAAGCCCGCTAGATTGAAAACCCGAAAGGGCGGTCTAGGCAAAAAACAGGGTGCACAAAAAAAAATGGTCTTCGTTTGTTTGAACTACGGAGATCTGAGCCTCTACACTGGAGGAACGTAGGCAACCTTCGGGTGCGGTCTAAAACATAAACAAATACCCAAATCATTTCAAATTAACGAGATGCAATTTTTATTCATTCACTAATCATCTTTATCATTACAACGGAAATGTTGAGCTATTAAAAGACATTAAAACATTAAATCCTAATAAGTGGTCTATTCTAAATTGCAATCTCGTGGGGTACAAAGAAATATTTAATCTTTCTTCGGTTTGGGGACCCATCGCTTTTGGGGACGACCTTTAGTCTTCTTGGATGGAGGCGGAGCATTCTCAAGACCACCAAGACGAGAAAAGACACTCGGGCTTCTCCTTGCCCTTGCTAGAAGGAGCTTTGGCCGGAACAACCGCGGGACGCTTCCACACATGAGAAGAATTTCCCTTACCTTTCTTCTTCTTAGGCAAATAACGAGGCCTATAATCCCTCACATGGACCACCGGCTTCACAGAATCCACAGCAACAACACCCTCACTTGGCCTTCCCAAACGATCAAAGACGCTAGGACGCGCCTTCAAAATTGGAGCAATGGGGACGGACTTATCGTCTTCGGGGACAGAAACTTTGACTTCAAAAGTAAAGGTTATCGGGGTCATCGCTACAAGAATTTTGAGGTATAGAGTAAAGGAAAGGATGCAGAATATTGCTGTGTGATCATTCTGATCGAAAATGGTTTGAATTTATAGCTGTTGGAGTGCCCTGCTCAGAAAAGAAAGGGGCTGGAATACAGCAAGCCAGAAGCGCGCGCCTCCGACAAGCGATTCCAGATGCGCGCGCCTCCCGCGACCAAAGCCAGACGCGCGCGCGTTTGACAGCAGACAGAAACAGAACATGCCCTTGTCAGTTCAAGAAGGAAGCCCAGGAGCATTCAAACGCCTTCAACCTGCAAGAAACCAGATCCCAGCACAGAAAAGGAGTCCAAGCAACAATAATGACACATTTGGGCACACATTTGTTTGTAAAGAGTCGGCACTTAGGAACGAGTCTAGACAGATAACTAAAAAAGCGTAGTAAATAGCTAGGATTGTAAATACATGCTAAATGTTTATTACAGGTAAATGAAAGTGTTTTCAATCTCTCGTCCTCCCCAGAAGGCTACTCAGAGTCATCATCATCGGCATCACCGTGCCCACCCCCACTGCCGCTCTCAGTCTCCTCGTCATCATCATCATCAACGGATTCTTCCTCCTTAGATGCCTCCACCACAATATCATGCCGGGTCCTCTTGGTAGCTCTCCCTGATGAACTAGCACCACCCCGGCTCTGGCTACCTCCTTGGCTCAGACTCCTGCTCAGTGATTGCCTCGCCGAAGAGACAGCCTCATCAATATCCAGTGCAGAATCCCTGCAGCCTCGGCCCATGCCCCTAGCACCTCGGGCAGCTCCTCTCGCAGCACCGGAGACAGCCCCAGCAGCATCTCTAGTCATGGCGGAAATGTCCCTGCACAGCCCTAGCACCCTCTCCTCCAGCTGACGGAGTCTCCTCCTCATCCCTTTGTTCTGTCTGCCCAAGTGCCTATAAGCAGCTACAGGTACCTGTCACAACAAAATAAAATTGCATCAATACAAAGAACGGAAAAGCCAGACTGGAACTGAGAAATGCAAAGACAGTCGGGAAGGTATACCACAGCAGCCTGAATAGGAGGCTCTCTCTCCGGCGACATGTCCTCAGGAACAATCTCCTTCTGCTCCTCATACACCCCAAAGTTTGAATAAGTATAATATGAAGGAGGCAAAGGTGGATCAAAGCAATATCCAGCACCGGTGGGATAGAATCGAGCCGAAGTCTGTGGAGCAGCATGTGTCTCCCTCGGATCAGTAAACATGAAACCCTGCTGGAGGTTATGCTCCCGGAATAAACCATAATCCTGATCTAGATGAATTAAAGGGGCAGCATCAATGTAGACTGCCTGGTCTGCCTCTGAAAGAGCCCTCCAATTACGAGGACAAAAAGGAGGAACATCAAGAACCGCTGGCCTAGGAGGGTGGTGGAAGTCTGTCACCTGACTACCATGCTGCCAGAACACTCTCTCTCCGAGATACATCGCCATACACTCCACTGAGCTCATCAGAAGCCCAGAGCGGGTGGGAATCAGAGTATGCTCAATAAAAGCATAAATAGCTCTCCACGGGAACAAAGAAGAGGCGACAGCCTCTGGCCTCAAAGCATCCAAGTGGCGTCGAGCTGAAAGCAGGCTGATGGGAGCAGTGCCGGTCCTCACGTTCCTCTCCCTATACGACCACCTCACACAGTCTGGATACTGGGGCTGACCCTCTCGGTTAATCTTGAAGTCCCTCAGCTCCAAGACAGCAAAGGCCCATAGCTGCAAAACAAAGACAAGAGCAGAATTAAATGACAGTTCAAAGATACGGTAGAGCAGTGACAAGAAAGCTGAAAAGAAAAGGGAAAGCAGTATACCTCCCACAACAGGCTGAAGCCTGTGACCGAGCTAGTGGTCGAACGGCTGGTTAGATCCATGCCGTGATAACAAGCAGCCAAACCCGCTGCGCCCCAGTTATATTGACCGGCCTGGTCCAAGTCTACTAACAAGTCAAGCAAAGCCAAAGAAGCCGATGATCGTCCACTGGAAAACAAAGTATGGGATAACAGGTACCATATAAAACAATGGGCCACAGCATCGACCCGCTCAGCAGTGACACCCAAAGGCTCAGCTGCAAGAATACTAAAATACCGACGGATGCTCCCCCAAGTGACTCGGTAGTTCTTCACCGGGAAACCACAGTCAACCAGGGCCAACAGCTCGTCAGCAGTCCGAATGGTCCCTCTCAAAACACAAGGGACAGGTTCCCCCGCAAATGGCAGACCAGTCAATGCCGTGAAATCAGTGGGCGTCATCGTGACCTCTCCCATAGGCAGATGGAAAGTATGGGTGGCTTCCCACCATCTCTCTCTCTCAGAGCCTGAATAACATCTGGATCGTTCTTTAACGCTGGCAGACTGGTAATAAAGAGGCCAAAATGGGTTGCCTGAACCCGAGCCCTAACATTCTCGGGCAGTTTACTCCAAATGGTGACCGGCCATGAGCTCCGCCTCGAATCTCCGACAGGCGGCTCCACTCCTGAAAAGAAACAAGAAACAACGAAAATTTCGTCAGCATAATGGCTAGAAAACGGACAAACCCGAAACAGAAACTTCGACATGCATGCTAGTATGTAGGTATGAAAAGGGGTATCCGGACATGTTTCTTGCAGTAAATCAACAGCGACAATCAACAAAAGAAGTTGCAGCGAAAAATACGGGTGAAACAAAGCATCCCCAAAGTGCAAAAATCACAAAGAGAACGAAAGATTCTTACCAATCCCGCTGTGACAAAGTGGGAAATATGGGTATGCGGCTGATACGTGAGCAAACTCGGGTCCATCGCCTCAATTCCAACCTCGGGCTCCTCGCCCTGTGGCATCTCAAATGGAGGAGATTGTTAACGATCCGACATCGTTTCTATGATAGAATCACACCTAGAACAACAAGAAAGTGTTTTGGGATGATTTCTCCGCGAAAATTTGGTTCAGAATTTGGAGGGCTCTTCGGAATTTTGAAAACTCGCCGAAAAAGTGAACTGTCTGTTTATGTATGCTAAACTGGAACGGAATGCGTGCGCCCCCCGATATGTCACTAAGACGCGCGCGCATCCCATAGCGAAGACCAGACGCACGCGCCTTTGCTCCCTGAGGAATTCAAACACAACTCCCCACGCGGGAATCAAGGTGTCACATCCATGTTCATCTGAGTTTCAGCTCCACCACTACAAGCTGAATGGGATTCGTTTTCACAATTCATCCCCAGCACAAAGCACTCCGCAGTCAACTGTGCCCGCACCCCTTCAAAAGTCAAAGTCAAACAGTCACCATCAAAGTACGACTCACGACAACAATTTGGTCCGGAATGAGCCACAGAATCGCTGCTTCCTCATCAAACAAGATCTACATCCATCCAAAGCAACAGCCCTTCGGGTCCCGCACTTCAGCAGACGGTCCTCTGGGTCCCGCACTAAAGCAAACGGTCCTCTAGGTCCCGCACTTCAAAGCAAACGGTCCTCTGGGTCCCGCACTAAAGCAAACGGTCCTCCAGGTCCCGCACTTCAGCAGACGGTCCTTCGGGTCCCGCACTTCAGCAAACGGTCCTCCAGGTCCCGCACTTCAGCAAACGGTCCTCCGGGTCCCGCACTTCAGCAGACGGTCCTCGGGTCCCGCACTCCAGCAAACGGATCTCACTACCAGCAAACAGGTCCCGCTTCCAGCAAACAGATCCCACTGTCAGCAAACGGATCCCGCTATTGGCAAAAGCCGCTCACACAGGGAGCGCACCCTTATCTCTCAAAGCCGCTCACACAGGGAGCGCACCTCTATCCCCGCAATTTCAAATTCCTGTCTTTATCGAGTCTTTTCCTTTTCTTGGTGATGTCCTAGGCGGATGTCTGTCTTTCGTCGGCATGTTTGCTTCGCAATCCACACCGCCGAGGGGCTCTGTAGACACCCCGCCTTGGACCGCTCACCCCGATTGCACACTTGGTTTTGTGTTTCTCCCTCTTCTAAGTGTTTTCTGTTAGTTTCTGTTACTTTAGTTAAGTTCCAGACGGACTTCGTTAAGTCCCGGGACTAAACTGAATAACAGTTCTAACTTTCTAGTCCATTCTGTCAAAAATTGCTTCTCAGAGTCGCGCGCCTCCGCCCCTTGAGGCCAGACGCGCGCGCCTTCCGCCGCCTAGGTGGGATGCGCGCGCTTCTGGGGCATGTCAGTTACAGATTCTGCCCAAGAATCTCTCCCTTGATCATTATACATGATTTTGCCCGGGAAAGATTTCTTGGAGACTCCGTTTGGCTCCAAAAACAGTCATTTTTAAACTATAAAAACCCCTCCAATCCATCATTGGAGGAGGACCTTGAAAAATCATTACTTTTAGACCTTTTATTCACTTCTCTCCTAGACCTTTTCTTGGGATTTCTTCAACTAAGGATTCAACCTCTTCTTCAAGGCTTTACAAGAGGTTCTTTTTGGAAGGATATTATAGGTAAATGTCTTAAACATTTCTCCTCTTCTTCTTCTTCTTCTTCTTCTTCTTCTTCTTCTTCTTCTACAATCAAATGTGCAATCACCCAAAACCATTTGGGACATGACACCAATGGTCCTTTCATTACATTGAATTGGCCTATGAGTCATCTCCCTACATTTTAACTCTAAAAACCCCTTTTTATCATCATTTTAATAGGAAGAACACATTTATCTTTAAAAGTGAATTATGAACAAACAAGACCGACTTTGCTCAGGCGAAATGGGTGTTTAAGTACTTCTCATTTCGTAACCTAACCCCCGAACCCCTCATCCCAAAGAATCTCTGTTTTCGTAAATCAAACTTAGGCTTACAAACATTAGGTTTTCTTACGTTCCTCAAAAACGTGGGTGGCGACTCTAAAACACAATTAGACATCCTAGGGTAGCCCACGCGCTCGAGCCTAAGGCCGTGGCCTCCGCCTCCGGGGTATCTACAAGTATTTGTAAAGTAGATAGGCAAACTATTCGCTCTGCGCACAACAATGCCTCTTACAATAGGAACATGTACCACAAATTTATTGGTCCCAAACCAATTTCTTAAATAAATAATTTACTTGATTGTCAAAAAAAATAAAAAATAAAAAAATATACTATCTAGTGTGACCCATTCAATCATGATATTGAAGTGTTTGTTTTGTTGATTATCTCCAATTAATTTCCATATTATTTTATGACAAGTGTTACTTAACAATAACTAAAATGATAAGAAATTAAGACATTAATTAATTTTGAGTGCTAAAGGAACACTTAATAATATAATGTAACATCACAAAGGTGTTTCCATGAGTGAAATGGAACATGTGAGCATCATGCAAATGGGCTAATTTTGTTGGTTTAACTTTTGCTAATGATAATAATTAATATATCAAAGAAAACAAAATAATCTTTTTAGGTGAGTGGGACCAAACCATGTGCCGTAATCTCTTAAAGTCTTCTCATTACACCAAACAAGTTCAAATCCATTTGTCTGTTTAGTGTGTCATTAGCAATAGCCGAAAGCAAACATTGAGCCTATAACCATATGATGCATATGCATCCTAACACTCGGAATGAGTCAAAATCTCCTGTACCGCTCTTTGTACCACAAATGATTTAACGGCTCACAGTTTTTAAGATTAACATTTTATGAATATTATTCAAACATATTAACGGCTGGATTACTTGTGGTACAGGGAGTGGCACACAAAGTGGTACAGGAGATCTGGACTCACTCGGAATCCTCTTGTTTCCTGATCCTTAAAATATACTTCCTCGGTCCAATTTTAAGCTTTAAACTTTAAAGTTAATGTGAAAATGGACAATTTCATCAAACTTTGACCAAAAATTTGCAAAAAAAAAAATAATGATTATTCTAATGAAAAACTAAAATTTATTTATGAGAGTATTATTAATGGTGGATTAGTAACAATTTTCAGAATTTAATTAGGATAATGAACTTCATTGTGAGTTTCTAATCAAACTACAATTAATTTGATAATTTTTGCTTTGACTTTGAAGTTAAGATGGGAAAGAGGGAGTATATACTCCTTCTGTTTCATAACATAGTTATTAAAATTACGATTAAAATAAATGTATCCGTTCCATGCAAAGTTATTAAAACAACAATTAAATGTGCAAAAATTAAAGAAAAAAAATATAATCTTGATAGTAGAGTAAGCATGTGATTGTGAAAAGTAAAGTATGAATGAGAATGTGAAATATAAAATAATAAGTAAATCATTATTGTAAGCGGTTAAGTGAATCTCTTTGAGTAAAGAAATATAATCATGCTTCCATTCTGGATACAAACATTGGGTGATCGGAATTTAATGTTATTATTGGTGAAAAAAATATTTAGAGACAATTTTTCTAGAAATTAAATAGTACTAATAGAGGGATAATATTTTGTTAAAAACTACTCCCTTCGTTTTAAATTATCTGTCGCTTTAGGAGTAAAAAATTGTTTCAAAATATATGTCACTTTACTATTATCAATGCACTTTTACCATTTTGTCTCAATTATACCCTTATTAATGATGGTGAAAGTATTTCTCATGCAAGCATTTAATCACCTACAAAGTTGAATTATTTAGGGGCAAATGGGTCTTCTTAACATGCATTAATTACATTTTTTAATATGTGTGAAAAAGTCTAATGCGACAGATATTTTGAAACGGATGGAGTAATATTCATTTAGGGCGAAATGAAAATTGAAGTATGTCATTGGTGTGTTATTTAAATTCTTACCACAATTAGAAAGGGTACTTGATCACTTATTTATGTTTAAAAAAAAAAAAAAAGGAAAAATAGCAACGAAATTCAAAGGGGATTTGGAAAATATTAAGATGATGTAGGAGGGACTAGCAATGCAAGAAGAAAGTAATGGTGATGTAAAATGCACATTCGTTATCCTTGTACTTGCTTTATGGTTTAGATATGTGGATAATTGGATTTGGATATGGATATTAATGCTTACGACCCAACTATATGCCCAATGCTTCTCATTAGCACTCACATCGCATATATGACTAAAATGCTGCTTTATATAAGCCACACTTATACTCCCTCCGTCCCAAAATGATATTCGCGTTTAACTTTTCAAACATTTTAAGGATATAAACATTTGCTTCACTAGTCTTGCTTTGTTTATACATTTTTAAGCTTAGAATGTAGAAATATGAAGAATTTTTTGGGACAATGAAAAATGGCAAATGAGAAGATCGTTTTGGGCCAGAGGGAGTATATAAATGGTACTTCCTCTCTCAGTCCGTCGCTAAATAAACGTTTATTTAAAAAAAAAAAAAAAAATCCAAAATGAAAGCTTTTTTAAAAGAAAAAGAACTGTCCTTAACTTTTTTTTAACACTTTTTGTTCTCTAATGTCTTTATACTTGCAAAACTAATTGTTTAGAAAGAATATTACACAAATATATATATGAATCTTCATCACTGAATTGTAAAACAGAAAGATTTTATGAATGTCCCTTAAAACAGAATTTAGACATTCATTTAGAGACGGAAAGAGTATATAATACTTCTAAGAGTACTACTTTTCTTTTTTATATGTCTCAGATAAAAGTCTCATTTGAAAATGGTAAATGATGAATAGATGAATAATGCATGGGCAACTTTATCCTTGTAATGCTCGTACAATTCTAAAAAAATCGCTAATTTACTTTTTACCCACTTGCATTATGAATAGTGTTTTAGAAAATTATATCCACAACTCACTTGCAATGTTTACCCATTGCAAGTGTTTCCTTTATGAACATGCAAAGCCAAAATATGACTCCTACTCCGAGATGGAGAGAGTGCTAACGCAACAGTACATGTTTACAGTCGTGACGCATATTGAATCTGATGTAGGAGGTCCGACCTGCAAGCAGCGCATTCCAGGCGCCCGCACGTGACTCACCAAGCGCCCGCTTACTTGGTATTGATTCCGGGGGATAGTTTCTGTTTAACGCGAGCGCCCGCCTGGTTATAACCAAGCGCCCGCTTGGTTGTCGGGCAAAATATTACCAGTTTACGTTTTTGGTTGTTTTACGCTCAGACTTAGGTTAATTTCGGGATTATTGTTTTGTTTAGGTTATGTTATTTTGTTAGGAGTATAAATACTCTTTTCTTACATTGTTCTAGGATTACAACTTTTATTTATCAATTGAACTTTGTTCAAGGAGATTTTCTTCTCTTTTCTGGTGGATTCCAGATTTATTGTGTTCTAGGGTTCATCGCTTGTGAACTCTTGTGTTTAGTGCGCTAATCACGAATACTATCGCTTCCGTGCTGCGTTAGTTGGCATCAGAGCAGGCCATATCTTGTCTTTTGCATCACTGAATAATTATGGGAGACCAAGCTACAAAGGCGGATATCGAGGGAATTACCACCGCTATCGCTGCCTTAACAACGCAGATTACCGCGTTGGTGGCTGCTCAGCAGGGTCAGAATGTTAATCAGAATCGTAGGGGTGAGAGAGACAGGGTTGATCCAGTTCGAGATCCAGTTCGACGTCCTCAACGGGCAGAGAATCGGGATGATGAAGAGTCCAGTTCCGAAGAAGAGGTTGTTCATGATGAGGAACCAGATCAAGGTAATAATCGACACCGCCATGATTATAGAATTAAGGCCGATATTCCTTATTTCTATGGAACCATGGGGATTGAAGATTTCCTAGATTGACATAATGATATTGATCGATTTTTCGAAGTTATGGAGGTACCTGCGAATAAACAGGTAAAGATGGTGGCGATCCGATTGAAGAGTACTGCTGCAGTTTGGTGGGACAAACTCGCGGGACAGAGACGATGGCAAGGAAAGGGGCCAGTTAAAACTTGGAGGCGTATGAAGCAGTTGATTTCTGAGAGATTCTTGCCGGCAGACTATGAGCATATTTTGTATAAGTTGTATCTCAGCTGTGTGCAGGGCAAGAGAACAGTTGATGAGTATACTACTGAGTTTCAGTGGTATACTGCGCGGGTTGAGATCGAAGAAACCGAGGATCAGAAAGTTGCACGCTACATCAACGGTCTGAAAAGTTTGATACAGGAGAAGATGGGTTTGCATCAGGTGTGGACCTTGACGGATGCTTCCATGCTGGCTTTGAAGGCCGAACTTATGGAAAATTCGGGTTCGACAAATTTTACACCGTTTCGCAAATGGGATCAACAGGGTAGTTCTGAAGCAGGGACTGATAAGGAGAATGGGACAACAGTTTAGGACCTAACTCCACAGGCTAAGAGTACGACAACACTAGTAGCTCCACAGGAAACAAAGCTCCAGTACAGAAAACAACAAACCCTTATGCCAAGCCAACAGGGGATAAGTGTTTTCGTTGTGGCGGACAGGGTCCCAACGTTTGCCCCACCCGGCGAACGGCTGCGATTCTGGAAGCAGAATACGAGGAGGAAGAAGGCGTCACTAATGAGTACGAAGGGGTCGAATTTGCTGAAGAGGAGTCTGGGGAGCGAGTCAGATTTGTGCTTCAACAGATACTGCTACCTCCTAAGGATGAGGGGCAGAGGAAGAATCTGTTCTGAGCACACTGTTCTGTTAAGAACAAGGTATGTAATTTAATTATTGATAATGGTTGCACTGAAAATCTGGTGTCACAGAAATTGGTGGACTTTTTAGGGTTGAAAACTGAACTTCATGAGAAACCATTTAGTTTGGGATGGGTGAATAAAGGTTCAGAACTCAGGGTGTCACGGACTTGCAGGGTTCCTATATCTATTGGTAAACACTATAAGGAGGAGGTTGTTTGTGACGTTCTGAATATGGATGTATGTCACATATTGCTTGGTCGCCCTTGGCAATATGATCATGACAGTACTTATCGAGGCAAGGATAATGTTCTGATGTTTAAATGGGCAAAGCATAACATTGCGATAGCTCCTGTTCTGCGTTTTGAGAAAGGGGTTGCGAACGACGAACCGGTCATGATGCTCATACAGAACGAGAAAATTCATGCCGCACATCTGCAGACGGACGGACAGACTAAGGATACTAACCGAATTGAGGGGAATGTGATCAGCAGTGTTTGTGGAGACGAGCCGAAACAGTGGAAATTAGCTTGGCCATGAGTGATGTTTTCTTACAACGGTGCAAGCTCGGGGAATATGTATGACTACCACGCGGATGGGGTTCTTTATCTTGGTGAGAACTCGGGGTCGAGTTCTTTAGAGGTGGAGGAGACTGATATAGGAGCGAAGACAGCGAGAATTCCAGCACCGCAGACCAGGCGCCCGCACACTAGTCATCAAGCGCCCGCCTGGAATTAGTTTCAACACGACTGATGTTTCTGCCATGTTCGAGCGCCCGCTTGGTCCAATTCAAGCGCCCGCTCGGTGCCGACGACTGAAAACGTATTAGCCGAGTTAATTGCAGGTTTTATTAAAACAATTCATTATTACTTTTTCTTTGTTTCCTTTTGAAATTAGGATTTTCTTTATTATTTGCTAGGGTTTAGTTAGGAGTATAAATACTCATCTCTTTCATTGTGTTAGATAGCTTTTTTATGAATTGAATTTTATTCAAGGAGAATTTCTTCTCTTTTCTAGTGGATTCCAGGTTTTCTTTGATGGATTCCAGGGTTATTAAGTTTGAGGGTTCATTGATTGTGAACTCTTGTGTTTAGTGCGCTATTCATGAATACTATCGCTTCCGTGCTGCGTCAGAATCTTAAGCTGAAATATCAAATACGGATAGAATGCAAGTAAAAATGAAATCATTTGTACTACTTTTGTATACCACATTGTGTACTACTAGTGATCCAACGGCTATGCATCACTGATGACATCATTATGACAGTGCACCTAGTAACTCGTAATCGTTAGATTATACACAACGCAATACACAAAAATGGTAGAAGTAGTTTCATCTCATGCTAATGAGGAGCGCTCACCTTAAATTGAATCCCAAATATGGATAGAATGCAAGTAAAAATGAACTGTCAGTTCCTTTCTTATCATCAAAACAAAATCAAATCTTTCTTAAAGGCGTGATAGACTATCTGCATCATGTCCCAGTCATCATCTAGTTATAGGATAGAAAGTGTACTCCTTTTCCATTCTCTTTTACTCCCTCTGTCCTAAAATGATCTTCACTTTTTTTTTTCCGTTACAACGAAAGAACTTTGAACAATAATTTTAAGTTGATTTAATTATGCTAATGATATCAAAGCAAATCGCACTCTAACAAACAGAGGCCCTAATGGTATACTAATTCTGACATAGCCTATTAGCAATGCTATCAGTAAAGACAAAAGCTTATGTGAGACGAGTCTCGTTGAGAGAGTAAATGGTTTGCCCCCTATAGGCAGGGTTGGCTCAAGGGGGAGGGCAGGGTAGGCACCCGCCCAGGGGCCACGATGATAAGGGGGGCCCTAAATTTCATAGTATGTGAAAAAAAATTGTCTCTTACTCCCTCCGTCCCACCTCACTTGACACCCAAGAGGTGGGCACAATAACTAAGGAAAAAGAATAAAATATGAAAAATGTGTGGTAGAAAATGTAGAGAGAGAATGAGTGGGCAAATAGTAGTGTTGGTTGAATAAATTGAGTGGTGGAAAATGAATAGAGAGAATGAGTGATGGGGTAGAACGAATATAAAATTATAAAAAGTTGGCTATTTTGGGAAGTGTCAAGTGAGCTGGGACGGAGGGAGTATATGTTAATTATTGCTCTTATATATCAATTATAAGAGTTTGACAAGGATTTGATTCTATAATATTTTATTTTTTAAAATATTTGAAAAAAGTGAAAAAAAAAATGACTCTTACATGTCAATTATTGGTCTTATATGTGTTATAAGAGTTTGACCAGGATTTGACCAAATAATATTATATTTTTTTCTTAAAGTTGGAAAAAAAAATTAAAAAAAATTGACTTTTATATGTTAATTATCAGTCCTATATGTCAGTATAAGAGTTTGACCAGGATTTGACCGAATAATATTATAATTTTTTCTCAAAAGTCGAAAAAGGTGAAAATATTTTACTCTTATATGTTAATTATTGGTCTTATATGCCAGTTATAAGAGTTTGATCGGGATTTGACCGAATAATATTTTATTTTATTCTCAAAAGTTGAAAAAAGTAAAAAAAAAAAAAAAAAAAAAAAAAAAATTGACTCTTATATGTTAATTATTGGTATTATATGTTAGTTACAAGAGTTTGACCGGGATTTGATCAAATAATATTATATTTATTTCTTAAAAGTTGAAAAAGTGAAAAAAAAATTGACTCTTATATGTCAATTATAAGAGGGCAGTTCAGTCTTTTTGCAAGCAAAAGTGTCTCTGGTATTAGTAATTTGTTGGGTCCTTATTTAGAATAAAAGTTGGTACTGAGGGGCCCTAGAGTCCAAAGCCCTTAAAAAATTCCACAAGTGGACGATCATTTTGTGACGGGAGGAATTGTTACCTGTAAAAATCTATACAATAATTGGTGCAACACTGGCAGAGATATAATATGCAGATCGATGCCTTAACTTTGGTACATACATAACAATATGGAACCAAGTTGGTTTCTAGCACTAAAACAAAATAACTGGCTATTTTACCTGCCTTGATGCCATCCTGAATTTGTTCTGTCAAATGGATTGAGTGACAAATAGGTCAATGAAGAAGGGATCCACGATTGCTTCTTTTGCAGAACCATAATTGTTAAGCCGTTTCTTCAGGGAACGCAATTCTCTTTCGTTTTTAGAACTTCGGTCCTGACAGAGCAACTCAAACTGGTTAAAACATTCTGGTTTTCTCACATCTTTTAGTGTGATAATATTTACCCACAACAAGCCACATTACTCATCAAACTTAATCACTGCACTGAACATGTATATTAGAAGTACCAAGAGTGCATAATCAACAGAACAAGAACCACAAAAACAAGCAGTTTGAACTTTGAATCGTGAAGGCTGTGAAATGCAAACCCTCTCCATAACATATTTCTAATACTCCCTCAGTCCCAAAATGATCTTCATGTTTGACTATTCAATTTTTTAAGGATATGAACACTTGCTTCACTAGCCATGTTTTATTTGTGCACTTTTAAAGCCTAGATTGTTGAAATGAGAAGAACTTTTTGGGACAATGAAACATGACAAATGAGAAGATCATTTTGGGACGGAGGGGGTATTTGAGATCTAGTCTAAATGGGGGGGAAAAAAATCTCCACTAATAACTTGGAGAGAGAACTTACATATGATTTTTTCAGGAGCAAAATATCCACCAAGTAAACTAACCACAACACATTCGTCTTGGGAAAGCTGTATGATCATTGAATAAAAAAAAATACAAAGTCAAATGGAGCAAAATAATGTTTTGAAGTATGACATGATTATGCTAATAAAAGGCAAAACTTGAAACCTAATCTGAAGCAATAAAATGATCATCATGCTACTACAATCTACCAGCCTCGTTAGTACAAGCCTCCCAGGAGTTCCATGCTTTGAAGTCATTTAAAAGCAGATATTGTTCTTGTTGTTCGTCTAGCAATGTAATTAGCTCAGATATTAAGGTAATTTGTCATTAAAATACTCCCTTTGTCCTGGAATAAATTTCCTAATTTCCTTTTGTCTCAAAATAAATGCCGTCTTACTAAAAATAGAGTATGAAGTTGGTGATCTTCCTATACTACCCATTCAAATAGGCTCAAGCATTGGAATGTCATAGGAGGTGTCACTCTACCCATATGAAGAGGTTGGGGGAATCAAGGAATCATAACTAAAAGCTTAAAAACATTGACTTGTCAACTATGACATTTATTTCGGGACAGAGGGAGTAACAAAAGAATAATGTAGTCGCCAAACAGCAGCCTCATCTCATTGAGCATCTAACTATGTGAAATCCTAAAACGCTCAAATATGAATGCGTTTGCTATGAAAAGTTTTAGAATATGTGATGCTAAAGCTGCATAGACTTTTTACTTGGTTGAAAGGAAAGCTGTGCGACTTTCATTCCCTGACTTGTCTAGAACTCTCACAAGAGGTAACAAGGAAAATTGCTGCTTTGTGACTGAATTCCGTGCTTATTTCAAGAGCTAAACATATTCCTGTACAGTATCAACATAGCGTAGGATTGAGATGCAAAATACTATGGTCGCCCTTCCAAAAACGTGTCTCCCTTTTTAGTGATGTTACTAAATTCACATTTGTCACTATCATGTACTAACTTGCACCCGCTATGACGTAAATGTGATTAGTGCAACTAAAATTGCTTATGACTCAAGTTCCTTAATATCCTTGGAAAAAAATTGGAATCTCACTTTTGGAACATGGGGACTATAATTTTCATCAAGTCCATATTCAATATCACAACAACAAAGGATAAGTATGTCCTGACTCCTGCCATACCTTCCTTCCCAGCATTCTTCAGTCACTTCTTTCATTCTTCGGTATGTGTCAAACTGAAACAATAATGAAATTTATAGACAGCAAGCTTCAAGAAAATAAGAAAACTAAGATTTCACGTCTTTTTCCTTCACTTACTTGCTTATCTCCTTTTGGACCTTCAAAGAGGCCTGGGTCAGAAGATAAATCCAGAAAAAGAATATCTTCACCTGTGCACATTGAATTCTAGTTTACTTAGTTGATTAAGAAAGAAAAATGGCACCCTAGATGACACCACAAAATAAAGTTAAGTTTTAACCAGTATTGATCCTCGATAGAGTGAAGTCAATGATTGATATCACCAATCCAAATGTTCTGACATTTACTTTTCTTCCTTCAAGGATAAACTCTAAAGTTGTAGACTCTTTACGTCTTAAAAGAATGTTCCCCCTGAAACCAACAATCAGTACTACATAAAAAGAAACTTATTATGAAGTATCCAAAGACTTTGAGAACCGAACCAATGCAAATCTCGATGTTCAAATTGAAAGGCAGCCTCTGCCACTGCCAAAGCAACAGTAACCTGCATTGTTTAACGGACAAGCACTTAGGTAAGTCAAGTGTAATATAATTAGCTGATAAATTGCAAGATTAAGTTAGCTGACCTGAACCAACAAACTCCGTGCTTCATCAAAGTTCAGTAGTACAAAGCTTTCCAGATCTTGACCACCATGCTCTTGAACAAACACAACATAGCACTGGAGGCAAGATCATCGAATACGTAAAATCATAATGGGAACACGAGCAATGCTGGGGTTACAAAAACATCTTACAAAATTTTGGTCACAAATACAGTTGGCAATGCATGATTGGATATATAATTAATAAATAGTGGGGTCTGCAAACAGAACATCAAATCATTTATTGCCAACCGTGTTTGTAACCAAAATTTTGTAACTTTAGTATTAAGCATGGGAACGCATGTGGGGTCTGAAATGGTTATCAGCATCATGATATAACCCACCTGGTTCTCTGCAAGCTCCTTAGGATGGTCATTTTCAGAACGATGCTTGGAATCCCACTGTTCCCATGCCCTTACCAGGGCAGCATCATAAGGACCTTGGCATATCCTTAAACTACAACAAGAAGAAACAAGAGGATCAAATCAAGTTAATGTGTTGTTCTTGTTCTTAGTCAGGGTGTTACAAGATTAAAAACATGTGGTGGCCGTCTCATAGTTAATCTACTCTTGCCCTCAATATAAGCAAAGCAAACGCCAATATCAAATCACAAAGTTGTTGGTCAAATTTGAGTTACTCCCTCCGTCTCACTATGTTTGGCCACTTTTGACTTTTGATGGTCAACACTAGTAAACTTTGACTAAACATTAATGTCAATCCAATCATCCTAATTAATTTCTAAAAATTGTTATTGATAAATCATTTATATATCTATCAATAACAATTTTTAGAATTTCATTAAAATCATTAATTTGACATTAATAATTAGTAAAAATTCACTCGTGTTGACCATCAAAAGTCAAAAGTGGCCAAACATAGTGAGACAGAGGGAGTACATTGTAATATTCTATAAGCATTTTGAATGAGAATTAGATATATCAACATCCTAACCCGTTTCACCAAGTTACTCTCCACGTCCATGAAAGATAATTGATGTTCAATACATAATTTTGTTCTTTGACACATTTGACATGTTTTAACGTGCTACCACGATATATTTGCTTACAACTCCATCATTTTCACTCTATTTCCCTAAATTGCGATTTCAGTTAAATTTAGACGTTTTTATGAAAGAAACTTCCAGGTACTGTTGTTGCAAGTAGGAAGCAACTTTTTGCTCCAAAGACTGAGGTTCATTGATGCATAGACTAGGGGTAGTAATGGTTATCCACAGGTGTTATCCATAAAAAATTATAATGCATTGAACTATTGTTAATTGTACAATAGTTCAAATCGTAGTAAAAAAAATCTATGGAAGGATAAGAAATTGTCACGCCTAGCCATAGACCCCTCCTCTTCAACTTCCCACCAAATTATATTATTTCAAAATATTCCTCTTTACCGATATTTACATGGGCGGACTCTCTATTTTGGGAAGAAAAAAAAAACATTCGTAACTTGTTTCTTGTATATATGTATATTATTCCACTCCTGGGGGGATCATCATTGTATAATCAACTACATCTCACTACAACAATGATTTGTTTGGATGAGAAAATGTGGCAGACGATGCCATATCACAAAGCAGTGAAGGGAAGCTTGAACGTTGGTATAGTTAGGGAGGATATAAATGAAGAGTCAAAACTTACCTTAATGTCTGAATAAATGTCATACATGCATTATAAATGGGATCTTCATTTCCTCGTAAACGGTTGAGAGTCAGGCAAAGTACAACCTCCTCAAGCAATTCTTCTGATTTCTGAAGCATGTAAAATTTTCAGGTTTAGAAAGTAAACAGTGTCGAAATCACCCACCACAAGTATAGCCCTAGTACAGGTATTTCCTAGAGATAACACTACTCACAAGAAAGAAGTTGATTGGACGATGTCCCACTGTTAAAGTACTTCTAATTATTTGCGACAACATAATCAAAGTATCGACTTAGAGTTTTAGCTCATAAGTATTACCCTCATGAGTTTTGAGGAACATAAGAATTCAAGGTACTTGTACTAGTCACGATTAAATGCAATTTAAATTACCTTTCCGAGTTCAATAATTTTGCATATCTGTAACTACAGAAGTAAGAACTGCAAGAAGACATCTACCTTTTGTACTTCGCCATTCACTAATAGTTCTCCATCAAAAGGAACAATTTTGCATACAGTTCCACCAGCCTTGAACGCCTCTCCGTAAGTACCTTCCCCAACCTTGACAATGCTTTCGGGCTCACTGCATTCACAAATGATTTCTAAAACATAAAATAGATGCTGCAAAGTCCATTTCAAATTAAGAATCATGTGAAATAATGATTACTAAAACATACGCAAGAAAATTTGAGAAGACAATTTAATACATCAAATGTTTAAAAAGTCAAAAAGAGAGAAAAGAAAGGAGAAATGGATCGCTCATATGCTGCAGTATTTCTATGAAACTTTTTGTGGGTCAACTTTCACCTTTGTATTATCATCATGCTAACCAGCACTCATGACCCTGCTATGAAATGATTATGCATTTCGAGCATGCACCAATAAATTGGTCAATGATTTCCATAAACTAGAAAATCTTCACAGTGCAGAACCATTTTGTGACACTTGTTAGCATTTTCCCTCTCTTTTAATGTTTCATACATCAAGTGTTCTCCTATACTAAACTTTGTATCTACAAAGAAACAGATAGTTATGAATGAGATCTCCAAATGAATAAAGGAGCGTCATAAGTAACTGTCACTGCGACTATGAGCTAATCCAGTAAGCACACCACTTCTTGTGTAATTTCATACCATTTTGCACTATATTGTGCTAACAAGCATCTCTTATGCTTGGATTTTTGGCTGTTTTGTGTGAGTGTGTCCAGTGTCATTGAATATGAGTAGCATGAACAGTGTATGCGAAGAAATTATTCAAATCATGCTTCCATATATGTAAACTTTCTAAGGGAAGATTCATTGGTCTATGTTCGCTTGGAACCTTTGCCCGGCCTCTTCACTCACCCGGAAGTGACAAAAGGGCCTCTCTTATCCCACTCTTTCCCGGCACAACAACCCGATTATATATAATAAAAGAAGTCGAAAACGATTCTCCTCTCAAAGTAATAGAGAGAAAAAAAATCGGTACTTAGCTTTGCGAGCTAGGAGCGCATCATCAGGGCAAGGCGAAAACGAACATAGGATCAAAATAAGAAAATTTTTAAAAGGGAATACAGAGCATTATAGATAATTCTATCAGCTGGCATGAAAAATGCACTAACCAGTAGTTAGAGAACACGTCCAACAATGTTGAAGGTGTTGACTGTCCACAGACTGCTAGTAGAGCTAATAGAGCATCCCGGCGTTGACCTTCTAGTAAAGAAGGCCGTGATACCAGAGAAAGCTTACGAACTGCATCTTCAATATCTTCATTACCCTCTTCCCACGTAGACCTAACTTGTTCACTGCTCTTCCTTAATCTAACATGGCTTTCTAATACATCTTTAATTCCAAAACTTGAATTATATCTACTCTGCGTAGAATGTAATCCTGAAGGGAATTGAAGCGGGTCTTTTTGTGGTGTTCTCAAGGTTGAAGACTCAAAAACATTTTCACAAATAGCTTCATTGTTTAGTTCAGGTGTTTCTAAAACTCTTGAAAGTGAGGAAGAAAGTCCGTGGCTATAGTTTAGCTTACGAGTGATTAACCACTTCCTCAAGACAGATGACAAATGTGAGATGACAACATTATCACTTTGATTGCCCATGGTCCATGTACCAGAGTTTTTAGGTGAGGGGCTTTCCTCCAACAATTCAAATGAATCAACCTCTTGAAAGTATGCTCGCTCCTTTTCGTAGTTTGTATGTGCTACTCCTTTTCCCTAAAACACCAAAAATAAACTTATATGAACAAATCAACAAGAATAAACATAATGTTATGACAAGTAGTAGAAGACCAAACTAGCTATTTCGTTTCAACCGCCAAATAATAAGAGGCACATTTTCTGTCGACAAAAAAAGAATGTACTTCTGGAAATCGAGTACTAATTTAAGTGATCTCCTTAAAATACTCTGATGAAAGGCTCCAATAAAAAAAAATTGCCTTAAAGGAATCTTTGAGAGTTCAATGAGGAGAAGAAGAATAAAAGGGATATATAGAAAATGTAGATGCTTAACTAGTCTGGCTTGTAAAAAGCTACTTTTTTTTAGGCCGGGGGGGAGTATTTGAAAGTAAAACACGAAGCTGGAAACGATACAAAGCTAGCAAAGTCTTACTCTTGGGAGTGGTGGTTTTGCTTTTCTTCTTGGCTTCCCCTGTTGAGGTCTGTGATCAACACACGCAGCAACAGCAATACTTGTCCTCCCTCTGAAAATTTGCAACAAAAAATCTTTAAGCAAATAGTATAATTTATCCTTGTTTATGACCACGCATGATAAATAAAATTGGAAAAATTACAACTTTATGCCATGTACCACGCATTTAGTTACAAAAAGGATAACGTACTTTAGTTTGACGACATAATCCTACGTACTTTCATAGTCGATTACAATTTATGCAACTCCGTTAAGTATTTCTAATGAAATAACGAGGTGGAAACTATTTTGACTAAAAAACTAACACCCATTGAAGATTTAACAGAAAAAGTCATATCCCTTTCATCTTCATCCATAACTTTCTCTTTGTTCTCTATCTCTAAAATTTTGAGTTTCCCTTGTTTCCTTCCAATTCCCCATCTCTCTACCACGCCACTAAGCTTTAATTCTTGGGATCTGCTCTTGAAAAAGATAAGATCTTTAGCCCTAGTCAGTCCCAACGAAATTTCTCAATTCCACTTCAGATCTTGTTTGTTTGATGATTTTGGTGAAGTTTAACCTTGTTCTTGTCCATTTCAATCAATTTTATCAATACCCACTTCTTGAATTCGAAGAAAACACGAAGGTGATAGAAGATTACAGAGGTGTCGGCCACTGATAAGGTGATGTTTTCTGCGACATTACTTGGAGCGCCGGCCACACCATCGCAAATCTGACTCTTGATATTTTTGATCTGGGTTGGTTTGGATCTGATTTTTTCAGCTGTTTGATTTTCGAGTGTTAGAGCAGAAATGACAGCCAAAGAAGTAAAAAATCATGGCCTCTTCCCTGATCTTAGCTTTCTTCCATGGATTCCGACGACTTCCATGGATTCCGGCGACTACCTTGGTGGTGGTGTTGGCGTTAATCATGGCCTCTTCCCTGATCTTAGCTTTGTTCAATGTGCAGGGAGATAGTCGGATCTGGTTGAATCTGTTCAGATCTGGTCGGGGAAGGTAGATGGTCGCCGGGGTTTATAGAAGGGAAAGGTCGTCGGAGATGGGGAAGGTAAGGGTCGCCGGAGATTTGGATGATGGAAAGCCTCCGGCAGTGGAAGTATAGAGAGAGGATGCGGGATAGACGAAGGCCGGAGAGAGAAGAAGAAGAAGATGGGGTTTAATGTTCGTTAGTGTATTTAACGAGAGTAAATTCATGTTAATATCTCTGTTATTTTTTTAACGTCGTTAGGGTAAAAAAATAGTGTGTTGCATAATATGCAACCAATGGAAAAAGTACGTATATTTAAGATGCAAATTTGTGCTACATTGCATAAATTGTAACCAAAACCAAAGTACGTGGCATATTTTTGTAGATTGGCCATAAATAAATTTTAAAAAAAGCGTATGTACCAGCTACATGAACTAACACAAACAAACTAGGATTCATGCACCCACTCCCCTAAACACTAATACATAAGCATTTAACAAACTACAAAAAAATCAAACTTCAAAAGTAGAATCAATGGACATTAAGAAAGGGGATAAACCTGGTGGAAAGGGAACGATTCCAACTGATTCGCTTCACCGGAGCCCAACTCACCCGGTTTTCATTACTAGAATTTGATTCATTCCTGTTCAAATTGGGATTAAAAAATAACTTCAAATAACAATAAATTTAGCAGCCTCTTTTTCCCCCCAAAATGAAATTTGAGAGACTTACGATGGGGCAGGGTTACTGGAAACATGGGCATTTTTGCGTCGGTAAACTACAGCAATTTGGGGTTCTTGTGTTGGATGGTGTGGTTCGGAAGCTATGATTTCGGACCATAAATCAACAGCATTACCACCTGAAAAACAAATAAGAAATTGTTTCGAGAAATTATGAACTATTGATTGATGTACTGTAGTAGTATCGGAAAATGAAATGGACGAACAGAAGTTTCTAATGTGACTAGGGTTTATCAAATTACCTGGTCTGGTACCCATGAGACGATTTACTCAGTGGACTTCTACTTCAAGAGAGAAATCGAGAGAGTGTGTGTGTGTGTCAGTGTGTGTAATTTGAACTCGATTATTGGGCGGGAGACGGTATGCCGTAGGCTTGAAGTAGCATTGCGGTGGGAGGGAGTATACTACCACGATTTCTACGAGTACAGTATTTAATAGGACCCGCTCGTAATAATCATCACAATTATCTACTTATTATAAAACTGGACAATTAAGAGCATAATCTCAATAGATGTTATTTTATTTCAAGACTATTATAGAGAAAGTGTACAAGAGAGAAAGGTAGAAGTTAAGAACTTCTGAAGTCCCTTGAAATGAAAACTAGAACCTACTATTTATAGGTGGAAATTGGCTTCATTTATAAGCTTCCATAAGGATAAACACTATCCTTTAGTAAGGCTTCCTTAATAAGCTTCTCTGAAGATATTTACCAAGCTTCCCTAGTAAGCTTCACTGAAGATATTTACAAAGCTTCCCTAGTAAGCTTCGCGAAAGATAATCTTGCAAAGCTTCTCTTGTACACTTCTGGTTCAAAGGACATCCACATAATAATATATTCTAACACTCCCCCTTGGATGTCCGCAGCTAAGTAGCATGCCTCATTAAAACCTTACCAGAGAAAAACCCTGTGGATAAAAACTCTAGTGAAGGAAAAAGAGTACATAATTTCTTAGCTTCATGATGCTCCCCTTGGACAAAACATTACTCGCGATCTCTTAGTCGCCTACTCCTCCTTGGAGATTCTTATTGAATGATAATTGTGCCGCACGTGTTGCCTCATTAAAAACCTTCTGAGCAAAAACCCTTTAGGAAAAATAATCTCGAAGAAAAAGAGTACAACTCACAATCTTTTCAATAAACGCTCATTGTCTCGTTAAAACCTTGGCGGGTAACAAAACCCGGTAGAAAAATAACCCCGCGCGAAGGAAAAAGAGAACAATGAAATCTGAGTATCGTCTGGATACTCCCCCTGAAAACTACAAGGGTGGAAGTTCTAACAATCTGCGTAAGCCAATTGTTTTCACATACTTCTCAAAAGTGGCTTTAGGTAGTGACTTCGTGAATCAGTCACCGCTCTTGACTTCTGATCTGCTGGATCATTATCTGACAAAATATCAGAATCTAATAACTTCCATAACGTGAGAGTATGTCTTATCAAAGTCAATCCCAAGCCGTTGAGAGAAACCTTGTACCACAAGGCGAGCTTTATATCTCGTAATCTCATTTCTCTCATTCTTTTTTCTCGTAAATACCCATTTATATCCCATGGGTATAACCCTAAGAGGTGTAGGGACTACTGGTCCAAACACTCCTCTTTTCTTTAAGGAATCGAACTTTGATTGGATTGCTTTCTCTCATTTAGGCCAATCAATTCTTTGTTTACACTCATTTACGGAGCGAGGTTCAATACAAATACCACATATAATCTCAGTTGCTACTGTATAAGTAAATACATCGTTGATAATTGTTTTATCTCGATTACATAACTCATATATGCATGCATGACTAACTGATATTTCTTTATTCTCAGAAACGGATGTCAATGTCGAGGCGTCCCCCAACTTCGTTTTCCAAACGAATCCATAATCTGGAACAATATCATGAGATAGATCGGATGAGATTCCAATTTTTTTATCGCTAACGGGATTCGACTTTTGTGCACTCACCCGTTTACGGGGATGCGAATCCTTGGAATCAATTAGCTTCCCTCTCTTCTGGGCAGAGGTATGTATTTCGTTAGGTGAGATCACTGGGCTTCCTAATAATACTCCTTCTGGGAGTTCTATTCTCGTAGGCACATTTGCAGCTTAACAGCTATTGAAAGTTCTTCTGGACTTCCAATAACATTTAGTTTAACATTTATAGCCGTTATAACAAATTCTGAAACAGATTTTCTAATAAAAAGCACATGTGCAAATAGGATCATTCTTGTATCTTTCTTTTGCCAAGTATTCACTGAGACGGTTATACCACATCTTTCCAGATCGTTTTAAACCATACAAAGATCTTTGTAATTTAATTTAACAAACTTCTCGAGAATTTGAATTGCATGCATCATACATCTTGAATCCTTCTGGGATTCTCTTAAATCCTTCTGGGATTCTTAAATAAATACCATTATCAAGTCTGCCATACAAATATGCAGTGACAACATCCATTAAACGCATATCAAGCTTTTCATGTATTGCCAGACTAATGAGATAGCGAAATGTAATTGCATCCACCACAGGAGAATATCAATTCCAGGTCTTTGCGAAAAACCTTGTGCAACAAGACGTGCTTTATTCTTGTGCAACAAGACGTGCTTTATTCTTGTGCAACAAAGTGTGCTTTATATTTTGTTTTCGCACAAAGATCCATTTGTACTCTACTAGTTTTACACCTTCAGGTGTATGGACTACAGGTCTGGAAAACGCACGCTTCTCAAGTGAGTTGAATTCTGCTTAAATTGCGTCTTTCCTCTTTGGCCAATCATTTCAATATCGATACTCGTCGATACACCTAGGTTCACGATCCTCGTTATTTTCCATAACATTAAGCGCTATATTATATGCAAAAATATTGTCGACAATTGTTTTCTCTTGGTTCCACCTTTTTCCTGTACTGACATAACTGATCGAGATCTCATCATTCTTAATGATTACAGGTACCTGAACTTCTTCTGGAAGTATTTGATCAGATTTGTCATGTATCTCTTCAGGAGATTCATTTACCTCGACAGGGCTTTTCTCATTATTTACTCATTTTCTCTTTCAAGGATTTTTGTCTTTGGAACCGATAGGCCTTCCACGCTTCAGGCATGGTTTAGATTCATTAGCGGATTGTCCAATCGGGACATCAATCCGTATAGGAGCATTTACAGGTGGAACATGTGACTTTGTCACTCTTTTTAGGTCAGTAAATGCGTCTGGCAATTGATACGATATCTCTTGCAAGTGGATTATCTTTTGAACTTCTGGTTCACATTGCTTTGTACGAGGATCAAGATAATATTGCAATATATTCCACTTGATTTCCTTTTCCAGCTTATTACTTTCTCCCCCTAATGTTGGGAATATTTTTTCATCAAAATGACAGTTGGTAAAATGTGTCGTAAATAGATCTCCTGTTAATGGTTCAATATATCTTATAATAGAAGGAGAATCATACCCAACATATATCCCCAATCTCTGTTGGGGTCCCATCTTGGGGTGTTGTGGTGGAGAAATTGGAACATATACCGCACACCCAAAAATTTTTAGATGAGAAATATTTGGCTTCTGACCATAAGCCAATTGTAATGGGGAGAACTTATGATAATTCGATGGCATGATGCGTATAAGTGCTTCTGCATATAAAACATCATGTCCTCAACCTACGACAGGTAGCTTTGCTCTCATAAGCAATGGCCTAGCTATTAACTGAATTCGTTTAATAAACGCTTCAGCTAGACCATTTTGTGTGTGAACATAAGCAACTGGATGTTTAACATCTATTCCAATAGATGTACAATAGTTATTAAAATCCTCTGATGTAAATTCACCAGCATTATCAAGTCGAATTGTCTTGATCACATAATCTGGAAATTGTGATCGTAATCGAATTATCTGAGTGAGTAATCTCGCAAACGCCAGGTTGCGAGTTGATAATAAACTTACGTGTGACCATCTATTAGATGCATCTACTAAAATCATAAATTATCTGAATGGTCCACACGGTGGATCAACTGGTCCACATATATCACCTTGAATTCGCTCTAAAAACTTTGGAGATCCAACTCCAACTTTTGCTGGTGATGGCTTATTTATAAGTTTGCATTGAGAGCATGCATCAAATGAGGATTTATTAGATTGAAAATATTCTGGTTTTTCAATGGATGCTCATGTGAACTTTCCACAATTCTTCGCATCATATTAGAACCGGGATGCCCCAATCGGTCATGCCATATAGTAGAACCATTTATATCAGTAAACTTCTGGTTTACTGGTAAAATCATTTATATTAGTAAACTTTTGGTTTACTGGTTAGACCATTTATATCAGTAAACTTCTGGTTTACTGTCATATGTACTTCAATTATGCTAATCTTTGTATAGCATACTCCAGAGGAAAATGCAGGCAACTTTTCTACCACATATTTGTTACCTGATTCAGTCTTTGCAATGCATAAATATTCCATCTCTTCTTCATTACTTGTCTCAATATGATATCCATTTTCACGAATATCTTTAAAGCATAGTAAATTTATTTGAGACATAGATGAGAGTAATGCATTTTTATACTGATTTTTGTTTCTCTTAGTAGTACTATGTTAGCTCTTCTAGAGCCATCAATTATATCTGTACTACCACATATTGTACTAATATTAACATCATTTACAATCAAATATACTTATAAGTAAAAGTTAAATATGTTAGAACACACACACACACTGAAATAATATAATACACTAAAGTAAATTATAATGAGTCAGATACTTTAGTTAGTTTGAGTTTCTCCCCCATTAAGTATGTAATCATTTACATCTGGATTGAGAAAATCTGATATATCCAGATGTGTACTTGTAGATGGATCTTGATTCACATCATCGTTTTCATAGACAAAATTTGTTTCAACATATTTCCCTTTATTCAGCATTGATGCTTGATACAACTTAGCAAGATGTTTAGTCGTACGATAGGTACGGGCTCAATAGCCTTTCATTCTGCACCGATAACATAAATTCTCAATTTTTATCGGTTGCTTAATTTGTCGGTCGATGATATTTCATTATTTCCTTCTCTATTCCGTTTCTGGTGGCGAGAAATTTTTTTCATCATTATTGGGGTGATTGTTATTATGATACCGATTACAAAATCTCCCCCGACCACGGCCGTGATTACGTCCACGGCCACGTTCTCGGCCTCGCTCAGTATTATCATATATATACTCGCGTTCACTTCAGGGAACAGAGTAGAGCCATTGGGGCTGACTTCGTGGTTTTTCAATAAGATCTCATTATTTTGCTCAGCCACATGAGATTAATTCAGAATATCTTTTAAAACCTTTTTCTCGACATTGCTACTGCAGGAGCATATCGAAGATGAAATGTGGAGAAAATTTTCTCTAGCATATCATTATCAGTTATTCTTTTTCCACATAGTTTTAACTGTGATATAATTTTAAACATCATATAATTATGTTCACTTATTTTTTAAAATCCTGCAAACATATATAAGATATAATTTTGAAATAACTTGAAAAGAGACTAGATAGATCTTTGTTGGGTATGCCTACTTCTTAACCCGCCTACTTATTAGAATTGATTGATACCATCACCTATTTAATATTTTATGGACTTTAGGACCCTATGTAAGAAGTTTTATAACTTCAATTTTTAGCTTAGTCCAGTTTATAGTATAGGCTTAGAATATAGGACTTGGAGCGAAAAGGAATGAAGATCCAAGTGTCAGTGGTCACTGCGCAGGACTACTCTGCGCAGGACACCACTGCGCAGGTATATCCTGCGCAGCATTCTTCCCTCAGTTCAATACATTCAGATCACCTAACTTGGAAAACGCTTTGAAGATGTACGCTTTTAAAAGTGCTAAGGTGTGCAGAAACGACAAAGCAAGCACACTCAGTAGATCCAACGGTGGAGACGCGCTCAAGAGAAATATTTCAAATGAAGACAGTTGTCATCCTTCTAGAAGAAGCTTTTGAATTTAGTCTTCATGCTCAGTCTCCAACGGCTCTAAATACCTGCGCACCAATCATATTGTGACAGGTCATCAACTTTGGTCAGAGCCCAAACGGCTATAAAGGACACCTGCGCACCAATCATATTGTACCTTTCATCGTCCTTGCTCAGAGCTCCAACGGCTAGTTTTAAGCTCTCTGCTATAAATAGCCAGCTCATCTTCATTTCCAAGTTGCTAGAATTTGTGCTTTCTAATATCCTTGAAGTTCTGAAGATTGCTGCTTACTATTCACAGATTCAAGATCAACCTTCAAACTTTCATACCTTCAAACTCCTGCCCAGATCCTAAGCCTTAAATCACCAGATTTCTTCGTGCTCTTCATCTCATAGATTCATAGAGCCCAGAATTTCTGAACACACACACACCTCTTGAAGCTTCGATCATTTTGATCTTACTTCTTGAGATACACCGGTTTAGTCTAGGATTTGCTCTTCATAGATTATAGATCTTTGAGATAGTTTGTGTTTCATTGTTGTATCTTGTAACTCTCTCATATAATAAGATCTCCATTAGAAAATCCAAGACTAACCATCTTGGTAGAGGACGTAGATCTTTCATTAATCGAACCTTTCCAAATAGCTTGTTCATTATTCTCGCTGTTTATTTCCTGCTTAAACATTTCTGAATAACTGCTTTGTTTGATCTTATTAGATTGCTGCTATTGCTGCTATGTTTGTTATCGCTTATTGCCTTAGAACATTTTATCCAACTCTTTAAGCCAAAACTTAGCGCGTGCGTTTTTAGTTCTGCGTAGCTTTTTCCTGCGCAGGTGCTGCTTAAACTTCCGCTGTGCATTTCACACTCTCTCTCTGCACGCTATACTTAGCTTATTTGAGAACTGTGCGCATAAGCCATTGATTTGCAAAAGGGTTTGAAAAGAATTTAAAAACGCTATTCACCCCCCCCCTCTAGCATTTTTCATACCCTTGTTGCCCCTTTAGGACCAACAAGTGGTATCAGAGCAAACACCTTCATAAAACTTGTTTTGTTTTTCAAGCTTAACAGCTTGGGTGCCGATTCAAGATGGCTTCAAAATCTTGGGCAATAGCTAACTATTCACATGTCCCAGTGATGAATGAAGATCACTTCGAAATCTGGAAGCAATGCATGCTCACTCATTTTTCTTCTATCGACGAGATCCTCCACGACATCGTTCTTGAAGGACCCTACATTCCAATGAAGGCTAATCCTGATGCTGCTACAAATAAGGAAAATCCTACCATCAAGAAGAACAAGGAGGAATGGACTGATGAAGAAAAGAAATGGGTTGGCTATGATGGAAGAGCAAGGAACATCATTCTTAGCACTCTAGACCTCTCCACGCACAATCAAATTGTGAGCGGTGGAACTGCAAAGGAACTATGGGACGCTATTGAAGGATATGTGAATGGAGACAAAGTAAGCAAGGAAAACAAAAGATTTGTGGTGCAAAGAAAATTCAACTGCTTCATGAGAAAAGATGGTGAAACCTTGAGACAAACATATGATTGCTTCTGTGCTATTGTAAACTCTTGTAAATCTCTTGGAACTACTTTCACTAATAAAGAAGTCAATTCTCAATTCTTAGATGCGCTAGGTTCCAGATATGTGCACAAGGAAAGTCATCTGGAAGATTCTGGATTTCTAGATACTTGACCTCTGCGCAGCTTGTACGCTAACTTAAAAGTGTATGAGCTAAAGCTTGATCGAATCGACGAAACTGAAGGCAAAGGAAAACTTGTTTCCTATGTTGCGCAAAAGGAACCTGCGCCTGCTCAAACCTCAGACAAAGTCTCTACTTCCTCTTTACTTGAAATGGATGATGATGATTTCGCTATGTTCGTTAAGCGATTCCAAAATTCAGGAAATTCTCTAAACCTGGATCCTCGAGCAAACCACCTGCTAAGTTTTCACGAGGCAGAGACTCAAAAGGGATAATGACTTGGTTTGCTACAACTGTAGAAAGCCTAGTAATTTCGCATCAAAATGCCCTACTCCAAAATTTGAGTACATGAAGAGGAATACTGCGCATAAATCATCAAAGCAGCGCGGAATGATTGTTGAATAAGATTGCGCAGAAAAAAAACTGAAGACTTGGATAGAGACTGACACTGAAGACAGTGATGATGATGACTCTGAGGATGGACTGCTCTGCTTAATGGCCAATGCTGATGCCGATAGTGATTCAGACAATGATCCCGATACGGACACAAAGGCTGCGCCAAGGACAATTCAGAAGAAAGGTCCCACTATCACAGAACTGGTGGAAATGGGACATCTGACTCCAAGCAGATAGAATGGCAAGTACCTATTTGCCAAAGCAGACCTATCAAAGAAATTTGTAGCTGCGTCCCCGCGTAAAGAATCTCTTGAAATTCCTGCTGAAATTGTAATAGAAAAGAATGACTCTGCTGCTGAGCGCGAGTCTATTTTTCAGCAAGCTGAAAAGGTAATCAAGAAATTTAATTCTATGAAAGAAGCAATGGACTTATCAATTGGAGAAATTTCACAGCTTAAGACGGAGAAAACTCTTTTAAAATCTGAGATCACCCTCCTTAAGGAGCAGATTAAGAGCGTGACTCCTCTTACTGAAAAGAACCGTTTTCTCACAGATCAAAATGCGCTATTTAAAGTAAGAAACGAAGAATTGGCTGCTCAAGTAGCTGATCTCACAAAGATCACTGATGAGTGGACCAAATCTCGTGTCACTATGGACCAAATTCTAGAATCCCAAAAAGCTAGTGGAGACAAGGAAGGCTTGGGGTTCTCAACTAGTGATAACTTTAAATGCGCAGTTTGTTCTGAAAAGGAAAAGGAATTTACACCCCAACAAACTGTTGAAATTCCTAAAGCAAAGCATTCTGCTTCAATGGGTAAAAGACAGGAAAAAGTCCCGAGACAAAATTTCCATTATGTCTACCCAAAAATGCAAACTGGGAAAGCCAAGGGTAAGGCTAAAGTTGAACCTGCGTATGACAACTCATATTCTGACTATGGTTGCGCTTCAACTTCAAATGTCAAATATGCGCAAAAGGGTCATGCGCATGAAAGCCATGCGCCCCAACGCCAGATGCGCATTCTTAAGAAAAGCACACCCAAACCTCAGAAAATGATATTGTCAAAGTGAGTTCATCTGCTCCAGTAAAGAATGCTGCGCCAAAGAAAAGTAAAGAGTTTGTAAAAAGCCAATCTTTAAGTGGCTTTCATCATTGTGCTGTGTGTGATGGTTTAGGTCACAAGGCTGCAGAATGCCTTTTGCGATTTGCTCCTAATGCCAAGGGACGTAAAAATCCTAAGATCAGACAGGAGTGGGTTGTCAAAAGTTGCTAACTCTAGGACCCAAGAATAAAGGGGACCTGCGTCTTTAATGTCTATCTTTCAGGTCTCCTGCTTCACTGCGCACTCTTCACAAGCTAAAGCGCATATATTGTAACGACCCCAAAACCCGTCCCTATTTATTTTATATTTTTGGGAATTTTAATTTGACATTATGTGTGCATTTTATGTATTAGAAAATATTTTCATGACTTGCTTATATTATTTGCTTAATTGTGTTATTTATTTGGTTAATAGTAATAATGGTTAAAGGAGTTAAATGATTAAGTTAAAACTTTAGGGTCTAAAGTGTAACTTTAAAGTTTAGGGGGTTAATTGCTCAACTTGAAAGTTGGAGGACCAAAGTGTAAATTGGATTAAAGATTTTTATAAAAGCATAGTTATCCCTCATTCTCTGCGTAGATCATTCCACACACACACACACTTTATTTTCTACTTTCTCTGTTGTTCATCGTAGAAGAAAAAGAAAATGGTAAGTTCGTCCTATTTCGATTTAGTTCATTTTAATTACTTATCCGTTTCAAAAACTAATTATATAAAAATGATCAGGGCGTTGAGTAGGTCATTTCTACCCGAACAAAATATATTTATGCGATACTTTTTCAGGAAATAGGTAAGTTACTAATTCCCCTTAAATAGTAAAATGGTCATATATTTGCTATATGTGTGATATGTGGTGAAATTATTGTGAAAGGAATTTATTTGTGATACTTGTTATTTGGGACAAAGGGAGTATAATTATACAGGGTAAGTGACTTGGTTACAAGGATGTATATGGAGTATGTTTATATACTTGATAATGTTAGTATAAGTGTTTGAAAATATACTCCTACTCGTGGGACGGTAAAATATTAACTTGAGTTAAATGTTAAATAAGTATATTATAAAAATTATACTATTATTCGTGGGACGGGGAAATGAATGAAAGTATCCTAAATGAGTATATTAGTATATTAGAAAAATTATACTTATACTTGTGAGACGGTGAAACGAAAGGAGTGCAATTTTGATACACTTGGAGGTTTGGGCGGTTGCACACTTTTTGTGGGAGATCGCACACTCTTTCTGGAGCAATTTGGCCTTAATTGAGTGTTTTGGGCGGCCTCACACTATTTTTGGGCGATCGCACACTTTTCCCAGAAAATGGTTCAACCTTCCGGAGGCCATAACTTCTTCATACGGACTCCGATTTAGTCGTGTAAACTATCGTTTCGAAGCTCTTCTTGTGTACTACGTGATGAGGTGGTTTATTCAGTTGGGTTCTAAATATTATATTACGGAAATCCAGTAGGTGTTTAATAACAAAAAGAGTATTAATGGTCCGTTGTTGTAGAGTTGGTCCTTTGTGATCGAGTTTGGAATAATGTAACCGTTTAGGTTCATTTTAAGTGTGGTACATCTTTATGATGATTTCGTAGGATTTCTTACTTTGGAATCCCTTGTGTGAGAAATGGGTTCGACATACTTGGTTGTTGAGGATTGTGTTCAAGTGTGTGCAAGATTGTTGTTTGACTTAATGTCATTAATAAAGGATTGTGTTGTGACCTAATGTCAATGTTGTGAACTCTTTTATGAGTAACGTGGTTGCATCTTTTGATGTGTTTGACTTGGTTCTTTATTTTAAAATCATTGCCCCGGTTGTTGTTGTTTTAGCAAGTATTTATTACTGTGCTCTTTGTTGAAAGTCCAACTGGTTTTGTGTGTTATCGAGTGGAGGTGGAAAGAATTATAGTGGCACACTAGCCAAGTTCACTATAAGGCTTTTCCACTGGACCTATTTCCCCAGTCCAGATTGGCCTTGGATGGGATGAACTCGCTCCCTCGCGTGAGCATTTAGGGGTATGACTTTGTGTCATTTTCTCCCGCTATTGTTGTTGTTGTGATTGTTTGGTTCCGGAACCGGCTTCAGCCATTGTGCTGCTTTGTTGATACCTCTCAGATGGTTATGTTTGATTCGAGAACTTTGGTTATTATGGTTATGATTTGGTTTTCGGGATCCCGGCTTCAGCTATTTATGCTGCTCATATGGTTTTCTCAACTGGTTTTCTCAGAAGGTATTCTCAGATGGTTATGTTACTTCGGTAAACCTTGGCTTGTATTCTCGTAGGAGTGTTTACTCCTACACTATGTGTTGTATGATGAGTTGGTCGTTATTTCCAACCGGTATGGGACGGTTGGCGATAGGGAGCCTCTCATGTTATGTGCTATATGCTATATGATTATTTGTTGATATTGTTTCTTTATGATTATCATATCAGCATGTAACGTAGTTGCATTTTAGTAGCTTACTGAGATTCATTCTCACCCCTTATTTGTTTACTGTTTTAGATAAAAGCAAGTCCAGGGGATAGGACACGTTGGCACGGGAGGACGTTGAAAGTGGTAAGAGTTGGGTTTTGTTTTGTCAAGGTTACATTACATAAATGTATAACCTTTTGGGTAGAGTTTCCTTGACTTCATCGTCTTGTAACACCTATATTTTGGATAATGTTGGTGTGAGTACATTTGTATAAAGGTTTGTAAGCCTTCGGGCTAAATAGTTTCGTTTGTGAAAGTTTGTTTGAAAGTCAGTGGAAGTCTTTGAACTTCAAGTGTGGATTTGTTAAACTTTATGGAAGTATATTTCGAAAAAATTTCTAAAGGTGTTTTATAACGTCTTCCAATCGTGTCCCGAGCGTGGGGCCAAGTAGGACCACGGGTCTGGGGCGCGACATATATGGTACCTCGACAGTGGATGCTCTAGACACATGACTGGAGATGTCACCGCTCTTGAAGATGTGCATGAAGGAAGAGGTCCCTCTGTAACTTTTGGAGATAACAACAAAGGGCACATATTTGGATATGGAAAAATCAGAAAAGATAAAGTATGCATTGATAAAGTTGCGCTCGTAGAAGGTCTCAAGCACAACCTGCTCTCCATATCACAATTCTGCGATAAAGGATTGGAATGTCACTTCACTGCAACGCACTGCTATATCAAAGATGGCATATCTGGACTAACTTTGCTCACAGGGACTCGTAAGACTAATGTTTACATTATTGATCTTACTGCTATAGATTCTATCACTAATCTCTGTTTTGTAGCAAAGAATGTAAGTGAAAGCAGCTGGCTATGGCATAAGCGCTTGAGTCATTTGAACTTCAAGTATTTGGCTAAGCTAAGAAGGGAAAATATTGTCAAAGGACTTCCCAAAGTAGCTGACCATCATGACAGAAAATGCGCAGCATGCCAGCTCGGTAAACAACCTAAGCAGTCTTTCTCTAGCAAGATTGCCTCCTCAACTTCCAAATGTTTACAACTGCTTCACATGGACTTGTTTGGACCTGTCACCACCGCGAGCATTGGAGGAAACAAGTATACTTTAGTTGTGGTGGATGACTACTCAAGATACACATGGGTCGAAATGATGATATCCAAAGATGACTGCTATGATATCTTGACTGCGCTATTTCGAAAGCTCCAAACTCAAAAGGAAGACGACATCGTGAGCGTTAGATCAGACAACGGAACTGAATTTAAGAATAACGGTGTTGCTCAATACTGCGATGACCATGGAATTGATCACAATTTCTCTGCTGCTGGAGTTCCTCAACAAAATGGCGTTGTGGAAAAAAGAATCGCACGTTGATTGAGGCTGGAAAAACAATGATAGCAGAAGCTAAGCTTCCAAAGTACTTCTGGGGAGAAGCTGTCAACACTGCTTGCTTTACTCAGAATAGATCCCTCATCAACAAATCCCACAACAAGACTCCATATGAGCTATGGAGAGGAAGAGCGCCCAACATTGCTTTCTTCAAGATCTTTGGCTGCAAATGCTATATCCTTTACAACGGAAAAGATCATAGAGGTAAATTCGATGCCAACGCAGATGAAGGTATTTTTGTTGGGTATGCCAAACATTCTAAAGCTTTTCGTGTTTTTAATAGAACTACTCTAGTAATTGTAGAATCTGTACATATTACTTTTGAAGAGCATTCTCTCCTTAAGCCATATTTGGCTCCAAATGATTCTGATGATTCTATTGAGAATGATGAGATAGGTACACAGCCTCAAACTGCACCTGCGCAGAATGATTATCAAAATCAGAATCAAGCAAGTCCATCTCATGCGCATACACCAGATGCTGTGCCAGAAGTGACGACTCCTGATGCGCAAACACCTCCTCCTGCGCATAATGTTTCTCCGCTTCAGCAAATCACATTCGATGACCTTGATGCTGGAACAAATGAAGTACCCATTGAAGATCTTCGTATTCCTACTACTCAACCTGACTTACCTCCCGAGGTTCGTGAAGTTAGAGATCATCCAACTTCAAACATCATTGGTGATCTCAATGTAGGGGTTCGTACTAGGAGAGCATCAAACTTTGATGATGAATATCACTCCTTTATCTCTCAAATTGAACCAAAGAAGATTGATGAAGCGCTCCAAGATTCAAGCTGGGTTACTGCTATGCAAGAAGAGCTTAACCAATTTGAGCGCTGCAAGGTTTGGACCTTAGTACCCAGACCTCATGATCAAGGCGTTATTGGTACAAAATGGGTATTCAGAAACAAGATGGATGAGAATGGAAGCATCACCAGAAACAAAGCTAGGTTGGTTGCGCAAGGCTATAGGCAAGAAGAAGGAATCGACTATGATGAAACTTTTGCGCCTGTGGCAAGACTAGAAGCTATCAGAATTTTCTTAGCTTATGCCTCTCACAAAAAAATCAAGCTTTATCAAATGGATGTGAATATCGCATTTCTCAACGGTGAACTTCAAGAAACGGTCTTCGTAGCTCAACCTCCTGGATTTGAAGATAGCAGATATCCAAATCACGTCTTCAAACTTCAGAAAGCTTTTTATGGACTTAAGCAAGCTCCAAGAGCATGGTACGATACTCTATCAAAATTCCTGCTAGAGAAAGGCTTCAAGCGCGGTAAAATCGATACAACTCTTTTTATTGCTAAGTATAATGATCATTCTTTACTTGTTCAAATTTATGTCGATGATATTATATTTGGTTCTACTAATGAGTTACTTTGTAAGCGCTTTGAGAAGCTCATGAAAAGCAAGTTTGAGATGAGCATGATGGGAGAACTCACATTCTTCCTCGGGCTTCAAATCAAGCAATTGAATGATGGCATCTTCATAAATCAAGCCAAGTACACAAAAGACTTGATCAAGAAATTTGGACTTGAGAATGCTAAAGCATACGACACTCCAATGGCCACGGGCAATAAGCTAGACAAAGACTTAAAAGGTAAGAAAGTGGATCAAACTTTATATCAGGGTATGATTGGCTCTCTCCTTTATCTTACTGCTAGTAGGCCAGATATTATGTTCAGTGTTTGTGTCTGCGCGCGCTATCAAGCGGACCCTAGAGAAGCGCACTTAACTGCTGTTAAACGGATTATTCGTTATCTTTCTAGAACTATTAACCTTGGACTTTGGTACACCAAATATTCGAATTTCGATTTGCTAGGTTATTCAGATGCAGATTACGCAGCATGCACAATTGACAGGAAGAGCACAAGTGGCACTTGTCATTTCCTGGAAATCGACTTGTTGCGTGGGCAAGCAAGAAACAAGATGCTGTGTCCATCTCCACTATAGAAGCTGAATACATTGCTGCTGGGGGCTGCTGCTGCCAAATCCTATGGATGAAGCAACAATTAGTGGACTATGGAATTCATGAAGCAAACTGCCCAATATTCTGCGATGATATGTCCACCATAGCTGTCTCCAACAATCCTGTCATGCATTCAAAGACAAAGCACATCGACATCAAATATCACTTTCTCAAAGATCACGTGGAAAAAGGAAACATTCATTTAGAGCACGTGGGCACAGATAATCAAATTGCTGATATTCTTACAAAGGCTCTTGACGCAAAGAGATTTGTATTCTTGAGAGGAGAAATGGGTATGCTTGAACTTAGCTAACCTGTCCATATGATTTGTTAATACTAATAATCATGTGTTTGCTTGATAAAATGTTCATCATAGGTCAAGATCCATGCTTCTGCGCAACCCCTGCGCAGTACTTCATTTGCGCATGATACTAATGTTAATTTGTTTTAAGCATCTATTGCGCTATTCAAAGCTCGGCGCATGATTTTAACATGCGCACACTTCGTGGATCGCATGTAAGTCTTCTATTTATTAGAAATTGCACTTAGGTCCCTGACTGAAAAGTCAACGCTTAGTTCACAAGGGTACTTGTGCAATTAAAATTTTCCCTCGCCTTATTTTTGAAATTTCTTGGGAAATTACGCTTTTGCCCCTGCGCATGTCCCATTATCATTAAATGCATACGGCCATTAATGATAGCGTCTGTTAGAATTCCTGATCAACATTTATGAGGGAGTTGATATGACTGTGACCTGCCTAGACCTACTTACACACGCGTGCGTCAGGACTGCGCACGCGCGTTCCCTATTCGGCCACGTCACTTTGTTATCATGCGCCTCTGCGTTTTTTTCACCAAATTCGCCGTCTTTCACCAAACCGCCTCGCTGACGTCATGCGCCTTTTCCCTTTTTGGTATAAATCCCTTTTGACTCTTCTCTTTTTCTTTCTTTCCTGCTCTCTCCTCTTTCACAAATTCATCCTTTTTTTCTCCTCTGCAACCTACTCTCCACCTCCCAATCATTTCCTTTTCTTTTCTTCTCTCCTTGACTTTTATTTCTATCTCTGCAAAACTCTTCTCTCTCTTCCCTTTTTTCAAAAACCCTTGTTCCATTTAAAATGGCTCCCCGAAAATCAAAAGCTAAGGCAGTTGGTGAGGTCCATGAACCGGTTGAAGAGGTTCCTCCTACGGAAGCTAAGACTGTTGACGACATGGTAACAATTTCTGACCCTTAAACTCATTTTCAGTCAATCCGCCATTGTTAAGTCTCAAGTTCTTAAAACTCCCTTTTTCGATTTTTCTCTCATCTGTTAATCATTTTTAAAATCGTCTGTTTTTTTGAGTTCGTCTCTCTCTGATCTACATTTGTATGTACTTTATTTCACGATCAGTACTGTTTTCATATGTTTTCTGCAAAAAATTTCGTTCGAAAACCACCAAGGCATCGAACAGTTATTCTCGATTTCTGGGCTTAATGTTTTGTTTTTGGAAATCTTGGTTTCTTAGTCGTTTTTCGTCTCTGAAATGCGGTTATTTCGATATGTTTTTTTGTCCTTTTTGGTCAAACTTTGATTTTTGGTGTTCTTGGTGTTCATATTTTTATTATTCCGTGTTCATCAAGTTCTTTTTTTTTTCTTTGATTTAGGTCGCCTAAAATTTCTTAGTGTTTGCGTTTTTGCGCATAAATTTTACATTTGTTCCCTATGGAGATGCTGCGCATACGTGTATCTGCGCATGCGCTTCGCTCCATGCGTAATTCTTGTCTAAACTATTTCTTATTTTGCGCAGAATTCTTTTTATTTCCTACAAGGCTGGGAACTAGATCTTGCTGCGCTACATAAAGACGCTGTCGGACGCAGATTGTTCATCTTATGGATTCTTCCGGCATCTTACCTCTCTTTACACTTGCTCAGGACTTCTATGTCCCCTCTCTTGTAGACGAGTTCTTTGAAAATGCAAAAAGAGTCACCATGATGCACAAGCAAACTCGAGAAAAGATTGACGTTATCCGCTCAGTTGTTCGGAATTACTCAGTGCGCATTGTTCCTGCGTTACTTAAAAAGCTTTGCGGATTTAATGTTGATGATGCGCCAGAAGCCTATTCTGAAGCTAAACAAAACAAGCTTGTGCAGAAACTGGTTGGGGAACCCTCTCTTGTAAAGAAATGGAGCGTTCATGATCGCAAGGAATTTGGTGAGGTGATGTATCACCTGTGCACCATTATTGGCGACTCAGTAAACTGCAAAAATGGAAATAAGGGCAAGTTCATTTCCAAGCAGTGGGCTTATTGCGCTGCGGTTTATAATGGCGATGCTCTAGACTGGTTCTCAGTTCTTTTTTATGAGCTATGGGATGCATCGGAGAGCTATGACAAGCGCATGGACAAGAAAGTAGCTAAGTACAGAACTCACTGTAGGCTACTATCCAAGTTTCTGATGAACGTCTCTGAGCTGCGCACCTTCGTGCAGAAGAAGCGTCCTGATCTCAAAGTTCCGTGCACCAAGACCTATCCATCTCTCATCTCTACTCTCTGCGCAATGAAATTGGTCGCAGTGATTTATCGCAAGATCTGGAACAAGGACACACCAGCCCAGACAAGGAAGATTGGGTTGATAGTGATGATGATGTTGAAGCCCTCAACCCAAGGCAAAGAAACTGCCGCGCAGCCTTCAAAGGCCACTGAGCCTGCTGAACCTGAAACTGCTGCTGCGCAGGCAAAGCGCAAAGGCAAAGGTATTGCAGATCCTGCGCCAGAAAAAAGTGAAGGAAATCCCAAATGTCAGATCAACTGCTGGCAATAAAATTGGGTCTGATTTACCGCCCCTGCTCCCAAGCTTCAAAGAAGCGCAAAGATCCTCCTGCGCCTGCTTCCCTCTCCTGCTAAAACCAATAAAAAGTCTGCATTTACCAGACTTCCTCTTGCGGCGGCTATGGTTGAAGAAGACAGCGAGTCTCGAATGGATGAGACTGCTGCTGATGCTGCGGATGATACCGCGCAGGGGGAGCAAGATCCAAAGGCTGCTGAAGCACCTCCTGCTCAGGGTACAGGAGATAGTGATGATTGGATGGATGAAGCTTTTCCCGTCTCCGGTACGCCTGCCAAGGCCGCTGCTGCTGCACCAGCTAAGGATGATCCTCTTCGAACTCCGCGCAAGAAACAAGTTGTGTGCAGCACTGCGAAGGGACTGCCCAAAAGCTGCGGCTCCTCCTTGTCCTGAACCATCATCAAGTGCCTTTCAATGCCTAAAATATCCGGTTAGAAATACTCAACATGGCACCTCTGTTCTTCATGATGGATTGGACTTAGAAGATGAGGATGCGGATGAAGTTACCAAGTCTGCGCAGGCCGATGATGCTGCGCAGCAAGCTGCTGTTAATCCTCTGAAGGTGAAAAGGAAG
>JAOWBW010000428.1:958507-1000406 GCA_026119855.1 Campanula takesimana | reverse complement strand
GTGAGCTTCAGTCGGCTTGGGGAGATGACCGCAATCGTTGGGCTTTCGCTCCTCTGCATCGGGGAGTGTCTTCCTTCCGAGAGCTACTTGGACTATTATTTGGTACCCTTTACCGTGGCATCACTTGGGTTGATGTGCTTCGTGCCGAGTTGTTGGGACAGGGTTTTGAGCCTAGCAGCACTTTGAGATATAGGGAGGCTGCTGCTGGTTCGAGTAACATTCTCGCTGACCCTTTCGGTACTCCTTTGGATGACTTTTATTCTAGGAGACGTGTTGCACACAGAAGGTTTCGGTGCGTATTAGTGCTCCTTGTTACCCAAAGAAAAGATTGAGAGACATCGGGTGGTCCTTCGAAACTAAGAGAAAATTGATTTTTCTTAGTACCCTAAGAGATTGCAATTAGACCACTTTGTTTTAGGATTTAATATTTGATGTCTTTTGTTGCTCAATAAATCCGTTGTAATGGTTTTTGAATAATTCATTGAATGAATAAAATTGCATTTTGTTATTTGAAGTGAATTGGGTATTTTTGATATGTTTTAGACCGCACCCGAAGGTTGCCTACGTTCCTCCAGTGGGAGGCTCAGGTCTTCGTAGTTCAAACAAACAAAGACCATTTTTTTTTTTTTTTTTTGTGTGCACCCTGTTTTTTTGCCTAGACCGCCTTTGCGGGTTTTCAATCTAGCGGGCTTCTTTTTTGCACGTGCTCTAATTTTTCCTAGGCCGCCCTTGCGGGTTTTCAACCTAGCGAGCGATTTTTTTTTTTTTTTTTTTTTTAATGGTCTTTGTTTATTAAGCGTAGAACCTCTTGAGCTTGTTCGAGGTTGACCTCCTTTGGCAGCTGGTCACCATCTAATCCACGAGCCGGACTGCACCACCGCTTAGTATCTTTTTGACCACGTACGGACCGATCCATCGGGGTCCCCATTTCCCCAGGGGATTCATGGCATTAGGAGGATGTTGTCTTAAAACCAAATCTCCCACATTGATGTTCGAGGCTTCACCTTTTTGTTGAAAGCTCTTGCCATCCTTTGCTGATACCCCTTTGTGCGTTCGAGTGGCTCTTAACCTTTTCTCGTCGAGTAGGCTAGCTGTTCGTATCGACTTTGCATCCAGTTGACCTCGTTGACTTGATTCTCGAGGAGGACCCTAGAGATGGGACTTCAAGTTCGATAGGGAGTACGGCTTCAGAACCATAGACCAATGCATAAGGAGTTTCTCCTGTTGCGGATCGTATTGATGTGCGGTAGCCCCACAATGCTAATGGTAGCTTCTCGGGCCATCCCTTCCTGTTGAGGCCATTTTCTTGACGATGGTCTCGATGGTCTTATTTGCTGCTTCGACTGCGCCATTTGCTTGGGGCCGGTAAGGAGATGACTTGTGCTTGGTGATCTTGTATTCTACCAAAGTGCATCCATTTCCTTCTCGAAGTGAGAGCCGTTATCGGAAATGATTTCATGAGGCACGCCGTATCGGCACATGATATTAATCTTTACAAATTCGGCCACTTTCTTTGGCGTTGAGGGTTCGATAGGCTTGTGCTTCGACCCACTTTGTGAAGTATCGACTGCCACTAGGACGAATGACTGCCCATTGCTCCCGGCAGGATGAACTTTACCGATGATGTCTATCCCCAACAAGAGAAAGGCCAAGGTGTGACCATGTTGTAAAGTTGTGAGGGTGGAGCATGTTGCAGATTAGCGTGGAATTGGCACTTGGCACACCTTGGCCTTTCTCGATACAGTCTCGTTCCATAGTGCTCCAATAGTAACCAATGCGAAGTATCTCTTTGACTAGCATAAACCCATTCATGTGGGGTCCACATTCTCCTTCGTGCACTTCACACATTATCTCTTGAGCTTCGGCTCGTCTCATTGGCGCATAAGAGATTGATCCCGTCGTGGTGCCTTTTATAGACTCGGTCCCCAATCAGTACGTCCGAGAGGCTAACCTTTGCAGAGCTGCTTGAGACTTCTTATTGATGTTCTCGGGATAAGTTCCGTCTTTGAGGAAGTTCATGATATCCGAATACCACGGAGAGTTTGTTTGACCTCGTTGATCTCGATACTCATGCAATATGCCGGACTGTTCCTTCGAGCAATTTTGAAAGGCTTCACCATTTTCCTTTGGGCATTTCAACTAATGAAGCTATAGTGGCCAGTGCATCGGCGAAGCGATTCTTATCCCTTGGCAGGTAGTTGAAAGTGATCTCTTGGAATTGTTCAACCAGTTCTTCAAGGTGCTGACCATACTGTTGGAGAGTCGGGTCTTGGGTTCGCCATTTACCCGATTGCTGATTGATAAGGAGCAAAGAGTCGCCGAACACTTCTAGTTCCGTGACGTTTCTTTCGAGAGCTGCTTCGAGCCCCGCTATACATGCTTCGTACTCGGCAATGTTGTTGGTAGCTTCGAATTCCAGGCGTATGGCAATGGGAGTGTAGATGTCTTTTGGATCGACAAGCAATACCCTATACCAAAACCGTGTTTATTGGCGGCGCCATCGGAAAAAGTTGCCACTTGTCTTCCTCGGTCGTTACAATTAACTGCTCGTCGGGGAACTGTACATCTTCCCCCTTCACTTCGTCACACGGGAATTCGGCAACTGGTCACTGAACACTTTCCCCCTGACGGATTTTAGTGTGACGTAAGTGATATCATAGCCGGCGAGCATGAAGTACCATTTGGCTATTCTTGTTGACATGAAAGGCTTCTCGAAGATGTAGCGGAGCGGGTCCACCTTTGCTACTAGCTTGATCGGAAAAGCTTCCATATAGTGTTTGAGCTTTTGAGTGACCCAAACCATGCTGCACATGACTTCTCTAAGACAGAGTAGTTCTTTTCGCCTCCTTGGAATCGGCGACTGACAAATAAATGGCGTTCTCCTTTGTGGACTCTCGTTGCTCTTGTGCTAACATAGCCCCTAGGGCTTCATCATTGACAGTGAGATAAAGCAACAGAGGTTTCTCCTTGTGCGGCGGAACTAGAACAGAGGGCACGTTAAGTAATGCTTCACTTGATCGAAGGCTTCTTGGCACGCGTCGGTCCATTCTAGAGCCACATTCTTCTTGAGTAACTTGAAGATTGGCTCGCACATGGAAGTGAGTTGGTGCACAACCGACTGATGTATTGTAGTCTGCCCATGAAACCTTTAATCTCTTTCTGTGTCTTTGGAGGAGGCATGTCAATGATTGCCTTGATTTTGGAGGGGTCTACTTCGATTCCCCTTTCAGTGACCATATAACCAAGAACTTTGCCTCGGATAACCTCGAATGTGCACTTTGCAGGGTTGAGCCTCATCTTGTGTTGACGAAGCCTTCGAAGAACTTGCGGAGATCGATTAGGTGTTGACCATCGGTTCCTTTGGAGTGAATGATCATGTCGTCCACATAGACCTCGATTTCTTTGTGAATCATATCGTGGAACAAGTCTGTCACGGCTCTTTGGTAGGAAGCCCCAGCATTTCTTAACCCAAATGGCATGACTGTGTAGCAAAAGGTACCCCACGGTGTTGTGAAGGCTGTCTTATGTTGATCTTCCTCGGCCATAAGAATCTGATTGTACCCAGCGAAACCACCCACGAATGAGCGAACCTCGTAGGCAGCAGTGGAGTCGACTAGCATGTCGATATTAGGGAGTGGAAAATCATCCTTTGGGGAAGCTTTGTTTAAATCCCGGAAGTCTACACAAACTCGAACCTTGCCGTTCGCCTTCCTGACTGTCACAATGTTGGTTAACCATGTCGGATACTCGATAACCTTGATGAAACCCACACTGAGGAGCTTCTCAATCTCTTCTTTGACCTGCAGAGACCATTCTGGCTTGATCTTTCTGAGCTTCTGCTTTACTGGCCTGGCACCTTCTCTGATCGGAATCCTGTGCTCCGCTACCTTTCTGTCTAACCCGGCATGTCTTTGTATGACCATGCGAACACATCCACGAACTCCCGTAGTAATGCAGTCAATCTGTCTCTGTCGTCTCCCTTGAAGAAGCTTCCAATCTTGGTTTCTTTTGGCTCTTCTTCGGTACCCAGATTAACAACATGCAATTCTTCGTCAGCCTTTGGACCATTCTCGCCACGACTACGGACTTGTTGAGCAAGTTCATTTAAGTATGTTGTGTTTTCGTGGTCTATTTCATCATAATTTGAATCGTTATTAACTTGTTCGTTAAGTTCATTATTAGTTAATTCATCATTTATGATGTTTGCAATCTCAGGTACTCAGAAATATCAAATTTTTCATTAGCAAAGAAAGGAAACACACGCTCGGCTATGGCCTCCAAATCCTCTTGGGTGAGGTATTAGAGACACTCTCGGACTCGAAAGTAAGTGTGAGCTGGTCTTCCTTTGTTGCTGTGCGGGGTATGCAACCCATTTCTGGACTAAGAATTCCTCGGATACCACGGGCCCTTTTGTTGAATACCAATTGTTGATCGGCTCGGAGCTTGGCGGGATCTCACTGATAGTCTCGTTCATGATGACGGTGTCATGGATGGCGTTGACTTGGCATTCATTCATTCGGCAAGCTCTTCGAACATGGAGGCTAAATCTGTCAGTTCTTCCCCACGGTGATTTCTGTCTCGGACTCTATAGTCACCTTCCTTCCCACCATTCACGGGGCGACATGGGAGTTGGTTCCCTTTCGGATTTCTGGATCTCACAATCGGAGAAGATTTCGAGGCCGGGCTTTTTGACACCCTTATTGTTAACCCATGGTTCGGGAAAGATCATGTATGGAACGTCTTCCCCTTGGCGGACAAAATAACCATTCAACGTCTTGCGGTAAGGCCTTAGATTAGGGACCTCATAACGACGGCCTTCTTTACGAGCTCGGGCCTTTTCGCTTCTTGATTGCTTGCTCTTGCTTCAAGTCTTCTTCGGAGGCTCGTACCCCAAACCGAATGTGTTCTTGACAAATGGGACTTGCACGGGATGTAGGATTCCTTGCTGATATTTCCCTAAGCTTAAACCAGGGAAGTAGTCCATATCCCTCATCATGCGGAGGACTTTGTGATTGCTGGGGGTCCATGATCCGTTTCCCCCTTCTTTGTCAATGGCGTTGATTGAGACGCCGGAGAGAGTGGAGTCTGGTAGACCGTGCTGAACTTGGTGGACGGGCTCACCTTTTCTGTGGATAGTAACGTTTTCAGCCATTACGGTCACTATTTCATCACCATTTCGAATCTTGACACATTGGTGGAGAGTTGACGGTACGGCATTAGCACTATGAATCCATGGTCGACCCAACAGTAAGTTGAACGAGGCCGGATATCAAGCACTTGGAATGGAACGGACATGACCATGCTCCCAAACTCAATGTCAATTTCGATCATACCCATGACTGTACGGCGGTGCTGTCATAACCTCGGATTACTTGAGTAGAAGGCTTCAAATCAGAATCCTTAAGCCCCAGTATGCCCATGATTCTACAGGCATGAGATTGAGTGCGGAACCACCGTCCACTAAGACTCTTGAGACGGGCCTCCCCCTTGCTCGTACCTTGAGGTAAATAGCTTCGTTGTGGTCGGAACCAAACGGTGGAAGGTCCATATCGGCAAAGGTGATGACGTTGCTAAAATGAATGTGACCAATCATTGCCGTGAGGTCCTCGGGAGTAGTATCGGGAGAACTGATGTATCATCGAGATTGCGGATGACGAGATCTCGGTGTTTTTTCGAGGATGCAATGAGGTCCCAAATAGAGATGTTGGCTTGAGTTTTCTTGAGTTGGACAAGTAGAGGATCTTCGGGAGCGTTGTGAGCTTGCGGCTTTTGAGAAGAGGAGCTCGGTGCGGAAGTGGAAGGGTTGCTTGCTATGACTCGACCGGATCGAGTTAGCATGTTGACGTTCCCATCTTGCTTCTTTTTCCTATTCTCTAGTACTTCCCTCATTACCTCATCGTAAGTCACTACATAACAAGAATTGTCAAGTTTATTCATAACATTGGGGCCCCATTCACATTGGGATTGAATGGGTGGTCCCTCAAGTTCTCCTATCTCTATTACATTGACATGCTCGTCATTAGTCACTACAAATTCTTTCTTATCTATGAGATCTTGAATGACATTACGGAGAATGAAGCAATTCCTCGGTGGTGTGGCCACTATATTGGTGGTAGCCACATATTTGTGGTGAGCATGATTGGAGTTGATCGTCTTGGGTTGGTACCCTTGCACGGGTGTGACTTGACCCTTTGCCTTGAGGACCTCGAACACTTCGGTTTGAGTCATGCCTTGGAGAGGCGTGTAGACACGATCACTTCGGGGTCTTTTCCCTTAAGGTGGAGGAACCTTTTTTGTAATTCCCCTTGTCAATAGTGACGGCGTTGACCGAGGCCTCTTTTGTGGAGTTGGAAGCGGCCTTGTAGCGGTAAGTAGGAGTGGTCTTCTTAATCTCCTTGAGTAAGTCATCCATGCGTACCCCCGCCTCATACATTTGGGAGAAGTCGGAGTAGCAAGCCCCACTTAGGTGGGTGCGGAGATCAATCTTGAGACACTTGAGAAATATGTCCATTTGCTCTTTTGTGTTTGGCCTCTCAACAATTTCGGAGAGTTTGTCATTCCATCTCCTTGTGAAGTCGATGAAGGACTCATTATCTCGTTGAGTAGTGTTCTCTAGCTCTTTCCTTGTGGGCCGGTGAGTGGTGTTGCCTTGGTATTGGTTCTTGAAGGCAAGCATGGCGGAGTCCCAATCAAGACGGACAGTGAGCGGGAGAGTAGCATACCAATCTTTTGCCGCCCCCTCGAGAGTGAGAGGAAAGCATTGAGCCATCACCTTGGGGATACCTTCTTTGGAACCATTGCCCAAATATAAGTCTCAATGTGAGCCATAGGACAAGAGTTGCCCTTGAATTTGCTTATGTCGGGCATCTTGAACTTATCGGGAAGAGCGGCCATAGTACTCATGAGGATGGATGATTGATAAAGGCTTGTGTCGGAGCCTTTCCCATGTTGAGCCCATTGAATTTTTGATCGATGTAGGCCATGATAGAATCCACCATTTTGGGCTCGTTGTTCTCGGAACTTGGTTCCCCCATTTTCTTGGTGCGGGTGTTGACATAAGGACTCTTGAACAAACCCTCGGTCCATTCGGATTCATCATCATTGTTCTTGTTCTTTCCCTTGGCAAGGTTAGTGAGCTTTTCTTTCATTAGCTCCATTTCGCCTCGTGGGCCTCCCTTTGGCTGTCGAGGTGGGATTGCCAAATGTTGTCTTTGCTTTGTGCCTCCTTGTTAAGGGTGGAGACTTGCTCTGGAGGAGTTGGACCATTGTTGAGAGCTGTTCGAGAGACATGGTGTTGCTGCTGCCGGTCATGGTTTTGATGTCGGAGCTGTTGGAGTGATCTCTTCACGGACTAACCGATTTGCTGAATCCGGTAGACTTTGTAAGTACCAATTGAACCTATATTGCAGAAGAGGCCCTTGTCAGTCTTGAGTAACACTTGCGGTCCATGAAGAGGCTTAGAACACACAGTTGGGCACACGACTCGAACCACATAAGAAAAGACTCCTTTTTTTTATTTTATAAGTCGGAGGGAATGAATCCCTTTGGGGTTTCTAAGAAAATAATGGAATCGTCACACTAGTATATAGACCATCTCGCGGGTCCCATATACTCATCGGATTCCATCACGCTTGTGAATCCTACATGTATCGGGATTAAACTAAATTAATGTAGTAAAGCATACATGCGGGGACGGATTTTTATTTTCGTCCAAGATAACCACTTTTGGGACGGATTTTTATTGCGTCCATTTCAACAAGTGGCATGTATGATTTGAATACATTAGTTTAGGGAAATCTCGGTACATGGAAACCGACTTGAGTCACGGAGTGTTAGACCCTAACTAGAATTTGTGTGGTTAGTGCTCGGCTTGAATATGAGGCTCAAAGGTCACCCCCGCATGTAGTCTTGAACTACGCCACGGGCTGAGGTTTACCGCTTCGAAAGAGCCAAGGTCTGGTGGAGCTTGAAACTTTCTAGGACGGGCCTCGACGGGTTTGGGTTGGACTTGTGCGACTCGATAGTGAGCAGTTCATAGGAATATGTGCATGTAGTGTGAGGTCTAACAAGTGACAAAATTTTATTTTATTTTTTTTTAATTTTTTTATTGAAAAGAAAGAAAAACACACAAAACACATAAGCACATAAAATTACAACTCCCGAATCACCCGTGTGACCGGTAAATAAAACATAAAATTAAAACAGTCCGAGGGTTCAATTATGTTCTGATGCAGGCAACTGTGCCCACACCCCACTGTTCTGCTCAGTCACTGAAACCTGTTTCTGTTCTGGAAACCAACCCAGAAGCGTGCGCCTCTGAGTTCTGATGTGGGACGCGCGCGCATGGCGCAATGCATATGGGAGGCGCGCGCTTCTGGGTCACACCTGTCAGAATGTCAGACTTTGGACTCAGGGATTGCCCTGGTCCCATGTTCATATTGTAACCCCCTGCAGAAGTGATTAGTGCAGAATAACAGAAGAAGAAGATGAAGAATATGAAGAAGTGGGCGATTCTGGTTCTTGATGCGGGATGCGCGCGCCTTAGGCTTAAAATACCAGACGCGCGCACCTCCCCCATCAGGAAACAGAATGCCCAGAAAAGATGTAGATTTTGATCAGAATGCAAGTTTAACCCTCAATTAACTCCCCAGCGGAGTCGCCACTGTAGATACCCCGGGGAAACCACGGCCTTAGGCTCGAGCGCGCGTTGGTTTGTATCCTAGGATGTCTAACTTGTTTTAGAGTCGCCACCTATGTTTTGAGGAACATAAGAAAAACCTATTGATTGTAGCCTAAGTTTTGATTACGAAAACAGAGATTCTTTGTTTTGAGGTTCGTGGGTTAGATTACGAGATGGGAAGTACCGAAACACCATCTCGCCCAACTAAAGTTGGTCTTGCTTGATCAAAATCTACATGAATGGAAATGTTCTTCTTCTTCTTCTTTAAGTCATGAAAAGGGGGGATTTAAGATAGGATTTGGAATGTAGGAGATAACTCCTTAACCAACCTCAATGAGATGAGGTGATCATTAGAGTCATGTCCCAAAATGATTTGGGTGATTTCACATTTGATTAAGTAAAAGAGAGAGAGGAGATGGAGTAGAAAAGAAGGGAAAAGATGGACTTTACCTACATTTGAAGACCTTCAAGTATTGCTTGATGAAATCCTTGGAGAACCTTTAGAAAGTGATTTTGGTATAGTTTTTGTAAGTTCAATTTTCGGTCCCTGAAAATGGAGGTAAAGAGAGGTTTTTATAGGTGAAAGAGGGATATTTTTGGTGCCAAAACTCAGTCACCAAGAAATCCTTCCCGGGCAAAATCTGTAAATTGAGCAAGGGAGGGAATCCTGGCCAGAAATCTGTAACTGACGCCCAGAGGCGCGCGCTTCCTGCTTTGGTGCGGGAGGCGCGCGCGCCTGGCTCCTAGTGTCGGAGGCGCGCGACTCAGAGAAGGCAATTTTGACAGAATGGACTAGAAAGTTAGCCCTGTCATTCAGTTTAGTCCCTGGACTTAACGAAGTCAGTCAGGAACTTAACGGAAGTGACAGAAACTAACGAGAAACACTTAGAAAGGGGAGAAACACAAATCAAATGTGCAATCGGGGTGAGCGGTCCAAGGCGGGGTGTCTACACAAATACGTTGTTAGTTCCAAACTAACATGATAACCAAGCCAACTAAGGTATTTAATATGTCCCTCCATGTTCAAACATGAGAACTTATTAATATACCTTCATTCATCATATGAATGTTAGGCTCTAATCAATCTCAAAAATTTTCTTTTGTTTCTTGCTTGTAGGAACGCTTCCTACATGATTTCTTATCATATAAGCATTCATATGTTTCAGATACTTCTAAAGTTCTAAACATATGGTAGCAAGTCGTAGAACAATTGACATCCATAGATTCATCTACATGATTCTAATTAATGTCTTTGTCCATCTTTAGGTTTTTTAGGAATATGATTTTTTAAGAATTCATAACTCCCGTTCTTGCTTTAGAACAATTCTTAAGCTCATGACTAGGTCAAGAAAGTTAATCTCATTCTCTTTAAGTGGGGTCAATCGCAGTTATTATACATGATTAATAGTTTAAAACATTCTACATAATATGCAAATAAATATACACATATATTTCATACCATTATCATTTAGAGACATATAAAGTATTTCATAAATACTCCCACTAAATTATACACCTTTAAATAGACCAATTGTATAATATAATTTAAGTGGGCTAAGATCCAACTTTAATTTAATTTCAAGTCCGCTTTGGTGATGCTGCTCAAAATTAAATTAATTAGGTAGACAACTCTTTGTCAATCATATCATATATGACTCTTAGATCCTTTATGAGATTTGTTAGACATCTCATGTCAAACATGTTTTAATCTCATCTTGTGCCTTAGGCCCAAAACTTTGTCTTTTGATAGCCTAATTAAGTCAAACCACGTTAAACGTATAAGAATCACTCTTTCCTCATCTTGCTCATACACTGATAGAATTAATGCACCTCGCTTTGGCAGAGCCCACATAAAAATACCCGGTATACTCAAAAGTGTTTTAATAATAGATTGGCACATGACTTAAGTTTTAAGAAGGTTTATTTGCTTAGAGACATCCATCATATATTTAATTATGTCAAACATAATTAATATAGTCTTTGCATAATGTGTTTCAACTAATCAAATTAGTTGACGGAAGCAAAATCTTATGATTCAATTATGAAGCAACGTTATGGGGACGAAATCTAAATTATCTGTAAACAATTTACAGATTGGATATTTCATTCGAATTCCTAGAAACAAGGCGTAAGCCTGCTATTGGTCCATGCAATGAATTAATCCTAATTTAGTTTCCTTCTCTTGCAAACAATTTGCACTTTGTTCATAGGGATAAATTCTGAAACTAATTTCCGCAGAACGTTTATATATTGAGAGCACAAAACATACGGTCGAAACTAAGCCAAAATGCATCCATATTCCCGTACTAAAATCAAGAAACCAAGTAACTTCTCTGTACGGTCGAAACTAAGCCAAAAGGCATCCACATTCCCATATAGATTGGTCACTTGTTTCAAGACCTTTTCATTGTCTCTTAATCTCATTGATTACAGCAATCCTAAACTCTTTATAATTCTGATTTCTGCAACTTTCTGGATTAAATCATATTTCAGGAAACACGGTTTCAAAAACCAGTCATCTGAAACCAGATTCGATTTCTGATTCGAATTCTGTAAACAATTTACAAAACAATCAGAAAATCCAGAAGCAAAAACAAATTTGTCCAGAATTTCCAAAGCAGCTGTACGGCTCTGTGGCAGGCGTACACCTCCACAGCCGCCGTACGGTGGTGACCTCCAGAATTCCCAGATTTCCAAAATATTTTAAATTCGATCAATTCCAATATCATGTTCATAAATAATCCGATTACAGAAACACGAAAATACAGATTAGGAATTTTAACTCATCTAATTCATATAATCAATAACCAATTTATTCCACATACAAATTAGATCAAGATCATCAATAAATATAGTCCAATTATAACATGATAATCTTAGCATGCGATTATATATATGAATCCAATTAATATTATAATCACATCATCCCCATATAAACATGCTCATAAATTTCATATCGCATATAAAATTCAAATCACATATTCATCCTTATCATCATGCAAAATTCATATAATCGAATTAAATAATTTAAACATGATGTATTAAAATAATCAACGATGAACGGTGCTCTGATACCACTGTTGGGTTTTGATGCATCATGTGCAGCGGAATAAACAGATAAAATCAAACACCCAAGAGCCCGGATCCGTGCATGTTGATTAAATTAAATACAAGATGAAAGAAACTAACCCTTGAAGATCGCATCCATGAACACGGACTTTAAGGTGCTAAAGGAAAGACCCTCCATCGGTATCACACGTCGAACGGATATCAAGAACAATTTCTTGATCTGGATTGCTAGACCCAAGGCTTGATGAAGAAACGATTTCTTCGTAAGAATTATCTTGCTTCATTGATTATTGTATTTTGATGATCATGAATCTCAAAGTAAATAATCATACCTCTCTATGATTTATTGTTTCTAAAACAATTGTTTTTTATTTCCAAAATCACCATTAGAGGCTGTCAAACCCGGCTGTATATCATATATAAGGGTTTGACCTAATTCCGTTTGGGATCGGGATTCCTTTTCAGTCAAAAAAACTGAACAAACTGGTCTGTTACGGGCATAGCAGCCGTACGGCTCATTTGGAGCCGTACTCCACCATTGTAGCCGTACGGTGGCCAGTCTAGAAATCCTCGATTTTAGCCTTTTTTCAAATCCTCTCTATTGTGTATGACCCAATAGGATTATACTATGTTGGCAATGAGTCCAAACCAGTCAGAACCTGTAAGTCATAAGCGGACTCTAGCAAGCCATTATGACTACCCAATTAGAATAACTTTAAAATTCCAAAGTAACCTTATAGAACATATCACAATCCCTTTGTCACGCGATATCATATTGGACATAAGTCATGGTCCACGTCAACTTATGTTGTCCAATGCTTTCTCGATCTCGAGTAGATTGATATGAGCAAATAACATTGAACGCTTCAATTCATTTGGGTGCGGCCGTACACTATTATCAATCTCACTCATCGAGTGGCCAAGAAGATATCTCTCTTGAGAGAGGGGCAAATCTCATCTTGACTTATCATTCTTCCCTACAAGAATCTAATTATGCCAATCGTAGCCTTTATAACCACCCGGTTAGGGGTAGCGTTTGAGTACGTCAAACATAATGTTCAACATGTGGAAGACTATGATAATCTCAGGTCTAAGGATAAATGATATAACTACTATGAGATTTAATTATGACACTTGACCATGATATAAATCTCATAACGGGTCTATCCAGTACTTGTTCTCCAACATGTACCCACAAGTTTAATCCGCATCCTATGCGCTATAACCATCATATGATTATCCATTAAAATCATGATAGCTCTTCATAAGTGCTAGGGACAATGATTATTATAGTAAACATGCAAAAGATATAATAATCGGGTTTGTTGTCTCTATAACAATGAAGCTATGATATAACGCATAGACCTTTCTCAAGGGCTTAGGGCATAATATCCAACATTTGGGACTTAATTGAGTCATTATAATGTTAAAAGGGTATTTTAGGCATTAATTAAATTATTTTAGAAAGGGAGGGACCTTCTGGTAATTTTCAGAAGGCTAGGACCTTGGGGTTATTCCCTAAAAGGCCTAAAAGGACTTTAAGGGATTATCTGAAATTCGCCCAAGGAACCAGGGATGGTTGCACATTCAATGTGCGTTTTCTCAAAGCGCACACGCCATCTCCCGGAAGCCAGCCGACATCCCACCACGTGGCCGCCCGAGATTCGGCAGACGGAGCCGGCTTGTCCCCCGCGTGTGGCGCACGCGCCCGACCAAGCCAGCCACGTCCTCGCTCCTTATTGGTCCGTCCTCCACCCTTGTCTCCCTCACCCTCACAGCCCCACGTGCCACACTCCCATTTGTCCTTCACCTCACTTGTGTCACCCACATACCCCTTCTAGAAGAATAATTTCCAGCCTATTTAACATCCGAAAATACACCATTTTGTGTACAAAAATGATCCAATTTTAACCCATTTTGTACACCAAAAATTACCCAATTTCCACCTCATTATTGTGATCAAAATATCTCCTCTTTGCTTAGCCCCTAAGCAAATAAAAATCCAATAGTTGAGGGACCAAAATGTTACTTTTAAGTTACAAACAAGTCCCCAATCCATCCTATAAATAGAGAGCTCATCCTCTCTCATTTCATAAAGAATTCCCTAGCAAAATTACTCTCAAAATTTGTAGTCTCTCTCAAATTAAATACTTCTCTTTATGAAAGATTGTTATTTTCTTTAGATAATAGTGAAAGACTACTAAAAGTAATATCACTCTAGTCTCATTTAATCTAAAACACACAAAGATCAACCCCTCTAGGATTTAGGAACCCACATAATTCCTTCTTCCTACCCAAAATCAACTCAAGCTAAAAACCTTAGAACCCGAGTTCTCTAAGTAAAGAAGAAAAGAAGCAAACTTGGGTCAATCAATTAAAGGTTTACCCCAAACTTGCTTAAAAGTTAAATCTTTATTTTATTGTCATCTTTATATTGCTCTTGTTGGGATATTGACTTTGTTTATTTTCATGCTTATATAAATGTAGTCTTTACACATATATGATGGGACTCAAATACTCCCATGACCCCAATGGTTTCATCTTACACTTTTATAGTGTATTAAAATGATGAGCTAAGTGGAGAGGAGTATTTATTACATTTATGTCATCTACATTTATGTCATTTACATTTATGTCATTTATATCAATGTCATTTAATTTAATGTCTTTACTTTTGGCTTGGTGATCCATTGCACATTTGGAGAGAGCCTTGTACATTTATCTTGTGTTTGTTTATTTATTATCATGATCTCTATTATATATATACATATATGTATATTTTATATATTATTAAATGTTCATATAATGATGTTGGTCCAAAAGTTCATAGATGTTATTTAAAGTCTTTATTCCAAATCTTGTAGAGATTAACCTTATTTAGATGATAGGGTCTTAGTACTTATTCATCTAAGTTGTGGTTCTCTCCAAGTAAATGTATTATTGTTTGATTGTCCCTCTTGACTTTGCTAACCTTTTTCATGGCTAAGTGAAAGTCCGTCCCTAAGAATACCTTATTTTACTTGGATATTTTATCTCTTTTATTTAAAATATCAAAAAAGGGTATTAACATACCTACATTTTATTTCTAAAATCACCTTCTAAAAACAAGGCGGTTTCTCCCATTTTCAAAATACACACACACACACTTGCACATTTTTGGTCAACAAACTTAGGGAGACTCGGTTTTTCAAGGCGGATTTGGTGAACCGTCAAACGTTCTTCCCAAAACGTAACCTGACCTCCGAACTCATTTTCTCTAACCTTTTCCGTTAAATTTGGGTTTAAAATTAAATTAACGTGGCGACTCTGTTTCTTGAACATAAAGTGCCGTGTTTGATTCTCGAGGGAACTTTCCATTTCCCGCGAGTATCTTACAGCATCGTAAAAAAAGAAGATGAAAAAGGATTTGGATCGAAATAGAGATATTTGGTTCAGCCAAGGGGGCTGACAAAGTAGAAGGAAAACCCATAGTTTGGCCAAAGAAGATATCCCTTAGGGCGAAACCCTAATGGCGGCAGCGGTATGAAAAAATTAGGAAAAAAAATATCGATTATATAGGAAGTTAGGTATCTGCGACGTCGATCCTTCAACTTGGGGGAGAGAAAATAAAGTGGAGCAGACTGCGTAGAGCGGACCAAGACCGAATGGAGTGGACCAAACTTGACCGAGTCAACCGAGATCAAGTTTAATGAATAAATTAGGAGATAATTATTTACATTGTTTAGTGAATGTAAATTAGGAAGAGTAGTATTTATCAAGAATTAGGTTAAGCTTTAGTATAAATATAAGCTTAAGTCATTGTAATTAATAACAGAAATATTATCTTCTACTATAGCTTGTGATGGTATTGTTAATATGTGTAAGTACGTCTTCCGTCTCATAATACATGTTTTGAAAGTTGATTTTTGTCTCAAAATACTAGTCGTTTTATTATTTTCAAAGATTTTTTTTTTGTTAACACCAATTATACCATTATTAATAATAGCAAAATATCTTTGGCATAAGCATTTAATTGCCTAGGTAATTTGATTACTTTAGGGGTATGAGATTTTTTCATATGTATTAATTGCATTTCTTAAAAATTATGCAAATGCTCAAAACGACATTTATTTTGAGACGGAGTGAGTAAGTAGCAATGTGAACAAATGAGCTTAAATTGCAAATATATTGTAAACTTCGAGGTCTTGGAATGTGCAAAGGCTAGAATGTGGATAGTCATGACTAAGTCTGGAGTAGTATCAATTTGGCCAAACTACATTTACCCCCAACCCAATGTATACACCAAATCCCACTTTGCATCCCCGCGCGAATTTCGTCCCACTTTGGTACCCCATGTTAAAATTGTCCCACTTTGCCCCCAAGATCCTAACTGACGTTAGAAATTTAACGAAATTACCCATGTGCAGGTCACATGATGGGTATTTTAGTCATTTCAATTATTGCTTTTAATTTCTCTTTAAGTTAATTTTTCCATTATTTTAATGTGCTTAAATATAAAAGTAAATAATTTATATATCCGTTATTTAGTACAAAAAAATGAAAAAAATGTATTTAAAATTAAATAACATACTGAAAATAATTTTACAAAAAATAAAAAATAAATTAGATATTAATTACTAAAGAAAAAAAAAGAATGAAAAAGAAAAGGAAAAGGAAAAAAAGTAACAAAAAATAAAAAGCAAAAAGCAAACCCAATCTTCTTCCCAGCTTCCCTATCCCCATTTTTCTTCTCCGTTCATCCCCCACCACCCCGTTCTCTTTGTTCCCTCCCCTCCACCGCCATTAACACTAACTCCGACAACAATGGCAAAATCTGCAACAATAATGGCAAAATCTGGAACAACAATTTCAAAACTCCAACAACAATTCAAAAAAGCTTCAGATCCACTTCCTCTCCTCCATTTTCTCTCAAATCTCCCCCCTCCCCGACTTTCCTACTTCTGCTACCCACCCCACTAACCCACAGTCTTTTGCCCTTCTGTCTCAATCCCCCACTTCCCCCAACACTCCAGCTGATTCAAACTTAAGAGAGACCCAGAATGAATATTTGGTGGGAACTGGGAACTAGATCTGATATTTTTCTTCTTTTCTTTTTCAAATTTTGATCTTTGATTGTGGGAAATCTCATTGGTTGATGTGAATTTAGGATTGATTTCTTGTTATTGTTGTTTAAATTAATAAAAATGGTCCGGAAAGAATGAAAGAATGAAACTGATGTTTGATAAAAGAAGAAATATGGTGGTGTTTGGTTGGTGGCATGGTGGTGGCGGCGATGGAAGTGGCATGGCGGTGGCCATCACCACTTTGGTGGTGATGGCTGTTTGGAGGTGGTGGTCATGGTGAAGAGTTGATAGTTTTTCATGGTTTAATGACACTTAAGTCCTTAGGTTTTGGTGCTAAAAGACATAAATATCCATCATGTGACCTGCACATGGGCAATTTCGTTAAATTTCTAACGTCAGTTAGGATCTGGGGGGCAAAGTGGGACAATTTTAACATGGGGTACCAAAGTGGGACGAAATTCGCGCGGGGGTGCAAAGTGGGATTTGGTGTATACATTGGGGGGGGGGTAAAAGATGGGAAAACTCCGTTTTGGTTCATTATACTTTAGGGCGTGTTTTACTTTTATCATCGAATTTTATTTTTTTCATTTTTACCATCGTACTACAAACAATGGTGTCATTTCATACCAAATTTTGGTGTAAAATGACACCATTGTTTGTAGTATGATGTGGCGGATTTTGTACTATTTATTTCCCTAGTATTTCCTATGTATTTTCACTTATTTTAATGTATTTAGACTAGATTTGATGTAATTGTGGCATTATCTATCATTTGAGTTTTTATTGTAATCCGGGGGTAAAATAGTCGTATTTATTTAGTTACTTTTCCGGATGTAATTTTGGTGAGCTTCAAAGTCATGCCTTGAGTATCAAGAATAGTCAAAGCAAAGTCAAAGTCAACCGAAGCGGAGGAGTAAAGGTTCAAACTGAAATTTCTGGAAGTTGAGGTGCTGTTCTGCATGGTTGAAAAGTCCAGGGATTGATGTGAAGAACTAAAAGACTGCAGGGTCCAAACTGCAAATAACTGAAACTTCAGGGGCTGAAATGCAAATTTTGAAAAGGGTCCTCCGTCCGTACGTGAACAACGGTTTCTTTGTGAATTGGGTTTTGATTTTTATTTTGATTTTTATTATTATTCTTTTTCATTATCCTGGGAGTTTTAATTAGGAATAAAATATAATTAGTGGAGAATTAGGATTTGTAGGAGGAGATCGACTTTTCTGGAAGGGAGAGAACAGTACGTATTTTCTTCTTTTCATCTTGGGGATTTTGAGCTTTTTCATGGAGAACTAAAACTCCATTACTTTGGATTTGAGATCTTGATCCGGGTTTTTATTTCAATGAGGTATTTCTTTTTTTCTTTATTAATTCTTGTTCATAATCTTGCTTGTACCGTTTTAGATTAATTTCTAGGGTTTGTAAATCTGGCCAATTTACTTGTCCTCTTTATTGATCTTTGCTAGATTACTCGTTCTGTGCCAGAATTAGGGTTTTCATTGTAGCATCTCCACGAATTGTGTATGTGCCATAGCAATTTGGGGAGTAGGCAAGATTAGACGATTATCTAAATTATTTTTAGAAAGCGTTCTTGATTTTAGTCTCTTAAAACTTCATCAATTAATCTTTAGACCTTTTCTGTGCCAGTTTAGGTTTAATTTTAATTAGGGTTTATAGTGAGTGTGCCACTGCTATAAACTATTCTGAAAAAAGAGACAGAGATTGAAATACATCTCGTAATCAAGTGAATAAGATTAAAGGAGATTAGAATTATCAGTGATTTTAGAATTAAAATCCGGTGACAGTATCAAATCTGAAGTGCTTTTTAATCATTGTTTTAATCACAATTAGTTTAATTTCCCGTCTAGGATTTAATTATAATCAAATCAAACCCCCAATCTGGTCAAGTGACTGTTTGCAAATAATCATCGTTCTTCGTGGATCGACCCTGACTTACCCTGATTACATTATTAGTGGCCGAGTTCAGGTCTAATTTAGTAGGTGTGCGACTTAGCCTACCAAATTTTGGCGCCGCTGCCGGGGATCGGTGTTATTATTTGCGTTCTTTTTATTTTATTTTCTCTTTATCTTTTTTTTCTCTTTTAGTTGTTTACTTGCTATATTTCTAGTTATCTTTATTGCTTATTATCTTGTAGTGTGGAACCGTGCATGGTCCACACCCGTTCTACTAACGATTTGATTGTACCATTTGATCCAGAAATCGAAAGGTCTTTCAGGAAAGGACGACAGCAAAGTAGGAGATACAAGGCAATTTTGTTGGCTGAAGATATGGCGCAACAAGGTCAGGGTAACGCTGGTGCTGGTGGCGCTGGTGAAGATAATGCTGGTGGTGGGGCTGGTGGAAATAATGCTAATGGAAATAATGCAGGAGGTAGACAAGCAGTACCACCACAGACATTGAGGCAGAGGACTGCACCGAATTGGAATGAGCAACCACATGCCGTCCAATTCCCTGCCTTACCTGCCGGGGTGACGTTTGAGTTGAAGCCGGGGCTACTGAATCAGCTACCGCACTTCACAGGGATGCCCGGAGAGGATCCTAATCAGCACATCTCACAGTTTGTGCAAATCTGTCAGAGTATGAAGCCGGCAGCGCTTCCGATCGAGCACCTATTGTTGAGGGCGTTTTCTTTCACACTGAAAGATAACGCGAATGGATGGTACTATCATTTGCCACCCAACAGCATCACAACATGGCAGCAGATGAAAGAGGTATTCCTTGAAGAGTTTTTCCCTCAGGATCAGATAAATGTGATGAAGAGAGACATCAGTAATATGGAGCAGAAGGCTGATGAGACCCTATACGACTACTACAACCGCTTCCACAAGCTTTGTAGGAGTTGCCGGTATCATGGGTTTACTGAGGATCAGCTGATTGTCTATTTTCATGGGGGATTGACTATTCAGGATAAACGGCTAGTGGATTCATGTTGTGGGGGTAGCATTCTAAACAAGACTACCGAGGAAGCTAAGAGGTTGATCGAGGAGCTAGCTAAGAGCACGAGGACCCATGGCAAGAGGTCTAATGTGAGACAGGTCAGTGCAGCAGGTTCGAACAGTGGGGTGTCTAATAAGTTCGAGACAGATATGGAGGATCTTAAGGGGATGGTTAAACAGTTGGTTCTGGGACAGACACCGAAACCGTGTGGAATTTGTTATGACATTACGCACCCTACAGATTCGTGTCCGTCTCTGCAGACGGGCGAGATGGAGGATGTTAATGCAGTTGGGTTTGCGCAGCAGGGACAGAGACCGATGGGTAACACCTATAACCCCAACTGGAAAAATCATCCTAATTTCAGATGGGGTACAGGTCAGCAGCAAAATCAGCCGGGTGTTCAGAGACAGCAGTTTGGTAATCAGCAGGGTTATCAGCAGCAGCAGTACCAGGGTAATCAGTACAACTCTTATAGACCACCATATCAGCAGCAGCAGCCGCCACAGCAACAGCAGCCGCAGCCGCAGAATGCTCCGGGACAGTCTACAGAGGCATTACTGAATTCATTGGCTCAGAGTGTTAGCACCATGAACCAGAATTTTCAGCAGTATCAGCAGCGCACAGATGCGAGCATTGGTAACTTGGAGAAACAGATGGGTCAGGTAGCTGATGCTGTGGGACGGATAGAGGCTAGGGATTCAAGGAAGTTGCCATCTCAGACTGAACCGAATCCTAAGCAGAATGCATGTGCGATGACTCTTCGCAATGGTAAGGAGCTGCAGGATAAGGTTGTGGATGAGGAACCGGAGGAAAAGGTTGAGATTAGTGAGCCAGTACAGAAGGCACCAGTTCAGACAGAGACTACACCAGAGGTTAAGGCTCCTGTATATGAGCCTGAAGTTCCATTCCCGGAGGCCTTGAAAGAACATCGAAAGCCGGAGCCTGACAAGGCTATTTACGATACTTTCAAGAGGTTGGAGGTGAATATTCCGTTCTTGGATCTTCTTCAGACTGTCCCGAGGTATGCGAAGTTTTTGAAGGAGTTGTGTACTATGAAGAGGAACCAGAAGGAAAGGAGTAAAAAGAAGGTTAAGGTTAGTGAGCATGTGTCTGCAGTATATCAGAGGAAAATGCCTAAGAAGTGCAGTGACCCAGGGATGTTCGTGATTCCAGTTACTTTGGGGGATGCTTCTGAGCATAAGGCGATGTTAGACTTGGGGGCTTCAATCAACGTCATGCCCTATGCGTTGTTTGAAACTCTTAAGTTGGGGCCATTGCAGGACACCAGAGTTGTGATACAGTTGGCGGATAGGTCGAATGCCTACCCGAAGGGATTGGTAGAGGATGTTCTGGTTAGAGTGGGGAAAATGATATTTCCGGCGGATTTCTATGTTCTTGAGATGGAGACGGATCCAAAGGCCCCCATACTATTGGGGAGACCTTTTATGTCGATTGCTCGGACCAAGCTCGATGTAGCTAATGGTTCACTTACTATGGAGTTCGATGGGCAAGTAATGGAGTTCAACATCTTTGACTCTATGAAATACCCTAAGGACTCAGAGTCTTTGTGTTTCATCGATGTGATCGAGCCATTCGTAGAGGAGGTATTTGAGGTGTCTAATGGAGATGATGATATCAAGACCGCGTTAGAGAACGCTTTGGGGTATGCTAATTTGGAGTTTGACATCTCGGATTCTATGAAGGAAGCAGTCATGGGTCTTACAGAGAGTGCTATGTTTGCTACTGCGCCGGGTCATGGTCAGATAAAGCTAGAGGTTCCGATGGAGAAACTTGTTCCATCTATAGAGAAGGCACCGGAGCTTGAGTTGAAGGTCCTCCCTGAGCACCTTAAGTATGTATATCTAGGTGAGGGAGAGACGCTTCCGGTGGTGATTTCTAGCAGTTTGACAGTGGATCAAGAGAAGAGGTTAATTGAGGTGATCCGGGAGAGAAAATCTGCGATTGGTTGGACTATTGCCGGTCTCAAGGGCATTAGTCCATCTTTATGTATGCACCGGATCAACCTAGAGGAGGATGCGAAGCCGGTGAGGCAACCGCAGAGGAGGCTTAACCCGCCAATGATGGAGGCGGTGAAGAAGGAGGTCCTGAAGCTACTACAGATGGGGATCATCTATCCCATCTCCGACAGCAAGTGGGTGAGCCCCACACAGTGTGTTCCCAAGAGGGGCGGGATCACGGTCTCCCGTAATCAAAAGGGAGAGATGGTTCCAACCCGGGAGCAAACGGGAATTCGCGTGTGTATTGATCTACGGAGGCTAAATGAGGTAACTCGTAAAGACCACTTTCCCCTCCCCTTTATTGATCAGATGTTGGAAAGGTTAGCCGGAAGGGCGTATTTTTGTTTTCTCGACGGTTTTTCCGGGTATTTTCAAATACCTATTGCCCCGGAAGACCAAGAGAAAACTACATTTACATGCCCCTTCGGCACCTTTGCCTATCGGAGAATGCCGTTTGGTTTGTGTAATGCACCTGGGACTTTTCAAAGGTGTATGATGAGCATTTTCTCCGATTTTGTGGAAAAGTTTATGGAAGTTTTCATGGATGACTTCACTGTCCATGGAGACTCGTTTGATGAATGCCTTGCTCATTTAGGACTAGTATTGGATAGATGCATTGAAACCAATTTGGTCTTAAATTTTGAAAAATGTCACTTTATGGTCGAGCAAGGCATTGTTTTGGGTCATATTGTGTCGAAAAAGGGTATCGAAGTTGACAAAGCTAAGATTGATGTCATTTCTTCACTTCCTTACCCGACCAATGTGCGTGAAGTCCGGTCTTTCCTTGGTCATGCCGGGTTTTACCGGAGGTTTATTAAGGACTTCTCAAAGATTGCTTCACCTCTATGCACCCTGTTGCAAAAATAGGTTGATTTTAATTTTGATGATAATTGCAAGCAATCTTTTAATGAGTTGAAGTCTAGGTTGACAACCACTCCCATTATTCAAGCACCCGATTGGTCTCGTCCCTTTAAGATCATGTGTGATGCTAGTGATTATACCGTGGGGGCGGTTTTGGGTCAAAAAGTGGAGCGTGCCTCGCATGTGATTTATTATGCGTCTATGACCTTGAATGGGGCACAAAGAAATTACTCCACTACTGAAAAAGAGATGTTGGCGGTGGTTTTTGCACTAGAGAAATTTAGGTCCTACTTGTTGGGCACTAAAATCATTGTTTATACCGACCACGCTGCTCTTAAGTATTTAATGTCTAAAAAAGAGGCTAAACCGAGACTCATTCGGTGGATTCTCTTGTTGTGTGAGTTTGACATAGAGGTTAGGGACAAAAAGGGGGCTGAAAATCTAGTTGCTGACCATTTGAGTCGCCTTGTAATGGAGGAAGACAAACCTTATAAACAAGCCCCAATCCGGGGTGAGTTTCCTGATGAGGTTCTTTGGGCAGTTAATTCAGTGGCCCCTTGGTATGCGGACTTGGTCAATTTTCTTGTCTTGAATAAATTCCCTCCGGGGATGTCAAAATCGAAAAGAGACAAAGTCCGTAGTGATGCCAAATATTATGTGTGGGATGAACCCAACTTGTGGAGGCATTGTGCCGACCAAGTCATTCGGAGGTGTATTCCCGACAGTGAGGTGTCCTCTATTCTCAAATTCTGTCATGAGTATGCGTGTGGTGGTCATTTCGGTGCGAAAAAGACCGCTAGGAAAGTCTTGGATTGTGGCTTCTTTTGGCCAACTTTGTTCCGGGATGCGGTCACTTTTTGTCAGACTTGTGATAGGTGCCAAAGGGTTGGTAATATTGGGCGTCGTGATGAAATGCCACAAACCCTCATTGTGAATTGTGAAATCTTTGATGTGTGGGGGATAGACTTTATGGGTCCGTTCCCTAATTCTTGTGGGTTTGTGTACATTTTACTCGCGGTGGACTATGTGTCCAAATGGGTGGAAGCCATCCCTACCCGCACCGATGATTCAAAAGTAGTGGTCAATTTCCTTAGGAGCAACATTCTGTGTCGGTTTGGGATGCCAAGGGCCATTATTAGTGATAGGGGGACTCATTTTTGTAATAAGACAGTCGAAGCTCTAGTCAAGAGATATCATATCACCCATAAGGTGTCGACTGCTTATCATCCCCAAACAAATGGCCAAGCCGAGGTGTCCAATAGAGAGATAAAATCCATCCTTGAAAAAACTGTGAACCCAAATAGGAAGGATTGGAGTCAAAGGCTTGATGATGTGTTGTGGGCCTACCGGACGGCATATAAGACACCGATTGGTATGTCACCATATCGATTGGTGTTTGGTAAACCTTGCCATTTACCGGTGGAGCTTGAACACAAAGCCTATTGGGCGGTCAAAAAGTTCAATTTGAACTTAGAGGGTTCCGGTGAGGAGCGAAAATTGCACTTGAGTGAGTTGGATGAGATTAGGAGAGATGCCTATGAGAATAACCTTCTTACAAGGAGCGAGCGAAGATATGGCATGATAAGATGATAATTAGAAAGGACTTTAAGGTAGGTCAAAAGGTCCTTCTTTTTAATTCCCGTCTTCGTTTGTTTCCGGGCAAGTTAAGGTCTCGGTGGACCGGCCCTTATGTGGTGAGGGAGGTATCCCCGCTTGGGACGGTGGTAATCTCTAGTCCTAATGAGGACAAAGGATTGAAAGTGAATGGTCAACGGTTGAAACCGTATTTTGAGAATGAAGTCGTGAATACCGCGGATTTGGAGGTGATTGATCTCCAAGACCCGGTATATGTTTGATAATTTTGGATCCGAGTCTTGTCAAAGACGTTAAACTTTGATGCATGACGGGTGCTTTCCCGGCATTTGGTCTAGCTAAAGACGTTAAAGAAGGGCGGCTAACCGGGAGGCAACCCGGGATTTATTTGCTTACTTTATTTGTTATTTGTGTAAATTATGCTTTTAATTTTTATGTTTTTATTCATGTCTAGAATTGGTGCTACTAAGGGTATATTGTTGTTTGTGTGGATGCAGGAAATCATGGCTTGGAGAGGCACACTTGGTCAAACTTGGGCTGGGCATGAAAAAAAAAAAAAATAAAAAAAAAAAAATTTGTTACACGACTCGTGCACACCTACACGAGTCGTGTAGGTGTAGATACTGAAGGGGTCTTTTTGAGCACGACTCATGCGTCCGTACACAACTCGTGTAAAAGCTAGATACTGAAGGGGTGTAAATTGACACGACTCGTGTCCACGTACACGACTCGTGTAGCTGTTGTTATACTGATGCACGACTCGTGCACTATTACACGACTCGTGTAGATCAGATTTTGCCGCATACACGGCTCTGGACAGCCCTTTCACCCATTGTTCTTTCTTCTTTCTTCTTACCCGACTCCCCCATCTTCTTCCTCCTCTCAAAACCGCCGACCCCCATCCTCTACAACCACCTCCCACCACTAAATCGCCGCTCCCGCGCACCAAATCACCTTCTCTTTTCATCTTCTTCCTCCCAAACCCCTTATTACTCCTCAATTCCTCCATTAACACACCCTTCATCAATTTTCTCTTTCTAAACCCTAACCACCCAAAATCATCAAATTGGTTCGATTTCCTCTCCCAAATCACATTCTGAACATCCTTCTCACTTATATTTCACCAATTTCAACCTACCCCATCATCAAAGCTCGAATTCACACTAAATTTCAAGAACCCTAATTTTTCAAAATTGGGGCTTTTTGGATTTCTCTTTCTTGGAGCACTATTGGAGGAACAAGGAGATTGCGTGGGCATACTTGAGCAGTTAGAGGTATAATTTTCTCAATTCCCGCATTTGAATTGTTGGGATTGGTGCAACTGTTGGGTGAAAATTGTGGTGTTTCGGTTGATATTGTTGGAATTTTTTTTTAATTGCATTGTGGGTGCATTGAATCGATTGTGTGGTTATTATTATTGTTTCTTGTTGTTGGTGAGCGTATTGGTGAGCGATTCTATAGGGTGATTGCATTGTGGAAGTAGTGTTGTGCCAATTGTGATTGTCGAAAGTAATGGGAAAGAAAGGCGATGGTAGTGGTTCTAGTCGGGCTACCAAAAAGTCTAGAACGTCTGGAATTGTACCACCCCCACCCCCTCCCGAGGATGCCATGTTTATGGGATTGACAAACTTGACTCGAGCTCACAAGACTAAATGGAAGAAGTTAGATAAACAGGGCCGTCATCTTCAAATAACTCGGTTTTTAGATACAACAGTTTTAACAAATCTTGGGTTGAAAACGCCGGTTAAGGAGTTGATGAAAAATGCTGGGCTAGAGGAATTTTTGGGTAAGAGTGCACCTGTTTATAAGAGATACACACTTGAGTTCCTATCGACGTTTGAGTGGGTGGTTAATAGACAGACTGGGCCGGAGATTAGGTTCCATCTCGATGATGAGGAGAGGGTGTTGTCGTATGATGATATCCGAAGTATTTGGGGAGTGAGTGGACCGGCTGGGGAGTTTGACGAGGCGGATGCGATGCATGCAACCGTTTTCTTTCGGTTGACCGGGTTCCCATTTTCTCGTCCACATAATGTTGCATCGAATCTCTCTCATCCGGCTTGGAAACTATTTTATAGGGGATTATCTATGACTTTTCTGGGGAAGGGCGAGCCCGCCCAATTGAATGTATCCGACATGGCCTTGATGAGATCGGGCTTATGTACTGCCCCTTATGTGACATGTTGGGTAGATGCGTTTATTGCAAGGTGTAAGGGTTATCTTCTTCGGGAAAGTGGCAACATCCCCGCTGGTGGAATGATCACCCTCTTGGCTCAGCATTTTATTCCAGAAGCTTCTGAGGATGCAGGGTTAATGGGTGGACCGAAATTCTTTGATTTTGCATACTTATGTCAGTATGATTGCTTCGACCCTGTTCCTAATGATTCCAGGTCCCTTTATTTCCGATATGGAAATTCATTCGCGGTACCTTGTTCACGGCATGCGACGTTTTCTTCGGGTGACTTTGCACAAGAATGGAGAATGCCGGGGGTGGTTAATCTCGATGAACACCAAGTGCCGGTTGAGGAGGATGATGATGACGATATGGATGAGCAGGAGGGAGCCAGAGCTAGACAACCCGATCATCGTGCCGGGTCCGGTTCAATGGGTAATTGGGGAGAGATGAGGTCATTTCTTGATGAGCAACATGAGAGATTTGCCTATGAGGACAGGAGGACCCAGGACAGATATGTTTATGAAGACCAGAGGTTCATGAGCCGGGTAGCTTTTGAGGATAGGCGGTGGGCTGAGTATGGTGATACTTTAGAGGAGATACGGGACAGACAGATTACAATAGACAGCCGCCAGAGACAGATGGAGTCTTGGATGCAGCAGCAGCAGGGACCTCCCGCATATGTCCCTGTGGCGGATGAGCACTACGCCATTATGTTGTCCCGTACAGAGGCCCGTGAGTTGAGGCGTGCATCTAGATGGATGCCTGCTCCAGATGTGGGTTCTAGTTCGCAGTCACAGTCATTTGATCAGTGGCAATACCCAGATTGGCAGTGGCAACCTTGGCAATATCCCCCTCAGTGATGGTACATTTTTCCCCTTCTCTTACGCTTTTACTGTCCTTTACTTTGATTGTTGCACACACATTGAGGACACTGTGTAGTTTAAGCGTGGCGGCTGTCTATTGTAATCTGTCTGTCCCGTATCTCCTCTAAAGTATCACCATACTCAGTCCACCGCCTATCCTCAAAAGCTACCCGGCTCATGAACCTCTGGTCTTCATAAACATATCTGTCCTGGGTCCTCCTGTCCTCATAGGCAAATCTCTGATGTTGCTCATCAAGAAATGACCTCATCTCTCCCCAATTACCCATTGAACCGGACCCGGCACGATGATCGGGTTGTCTAGCTCTGGCTCCCTCCTGCTCATCCATATCGTCATCGTCATCCTCCTCAACTGGCATTTGGTGTTCATCAAAAAAAAAATGCACAAGAAAAGAAGCCCGCTAGATTGAAAACCCGAAAGGGCAGTCTAGGCAAAAACAAGGGTGTGCATAAAAAAAAAAAAAAAAAAAAAAAAAAAATGAGAGGCTAAGTGAAAACCCGAAAGGGCGCTTAGGCAAAAGGTGAGATTTTGAGTGATGTTATCTTTTATTCACCGGTGATTGGCGACATAAGGGAGGTTCGGAGTTTCGGGTTAGGATATTTTGATGTTGGAGGTTCGGTTAGTGGGTAATAAGATAGAAATCCTCGTTTTGCTTTTGGAGTTATAAGGGGGTGTTGGTGCTAAACACGAGGTGAGTTTTACGCGGGACCACTACCCGGCCAAAAACTTATTTTTATGAGGGAGACTTGTAGTGCGAGACTAGCGTGGGGGAAATTTAGGATATTTTAGTTCCCCGTGGCTTTTATGAGTGGGCCTTAGTCCGGATACGGTTTTTCACTATTTTGGAGTTTGTATCGGGCTAAGGCCATTGATCTATATTTGATTTCCTGGAGTTATATAGGGACGGAGTTCCGTATACTCCGAGTTGTTTGTGTTTGTTGACATTTGATTGAGGAGGTTAGAGGAGACTAGGGGTCATTTTCTCCATGCTACGCTGATTAGACCGGAGCTTAGAGTGGGGTTAGGATATTACTCAGGGACGAGTAATGGTCTAAGCATGGGGGAATTTGATGTGGCGGATTTTGTACTATTTATTTCCCTAGTATTTCCTATGTATTTTCACTTATTTTGATGTATTTAGACTAGATTTGATGTAATTGGGGCATTATCTATCATTTGAGTTTTTATTGTAATCCGGGGGTAAAATAGTCGTATTTATTTAGTTACTTTTCCGGATGTAATTTTGGTGAGCTTCAAAGTCATGCCTTGAGTATCAAGAATAGTCAAAGCAAAGTCAAAGTCAACCGAAGCGGAGGAGTAAAGGTTCAAACTGAAATTTCTGGAAGTTGAGGTGCTGTTCTGCATGGTTGAAAAGTCCAGGGATTGATGTGAAGAACTAAAAGACTGCAGGGTCCAAACTGCAAATAACTGAAACTTCAGGGGCTGAAATGCAAATTTTGAAAAGGGTCCTCCGTCCGTACGTGAACAACGGTTTCTTTGTGAATTGGGTGTTGATTTTTATTTTGATTTTTTATTATTATTCTTTTCATTATCCTTAGGAGTTTTAATTAGGAATAAAATATAATTAGTGGAGAATTAGGATTTGTAGGAGGAGATCGACTTTTCTGGAAGGGAGAGAACAGTACGTATTTTCTTCTTTTCATCTGGGGATTTTGAGCTTTTTCATGGAGAACTAAAACTCCATTACTTTGGATTTGAGATCTTGATCCGGGTTTTTATTTCAATGAGGTATTTCTTTTTTTCTTTATTAATTCTTGTTCATAATCTTGCTTGTACCGTTTTAGATTAATTTCTAGGGTTTGTAAATCTGGCCAATTTACTTGTCCTCTTTATTGATCTTTGCTAGATTACTCGTTCTGTGCCAGAATTAGGGTTTTCATTGTAGCATCTCCACGAATTGTGTATGTGCCATAGCAATTTGGGGAGTAGGCAAGATTAGACGATTATCTAAATTATTTTAGAAAGCGTTCTTGATTTTAGTCTCTTAAAACTTCATCAATTAATCTTTAGACCTTTTCTGTGCCAGTTTAGGTTTAATTTTAATTAGGGTTTATAGTGAGTGTGCCACTGCTATAAACTATTCTGAAAAAAGAGACAGAGATTGAAATACATCTCGTAATCAAGTGAATAAGATTAAAGGAGATTAGAATTATCAGTGATTTTAGAATTAAAATCCGGTGACAGTATCAAATCTGAAGTGCTTTTTAATCATTGTTTTAATCACAATTAGTTTAATTTCCCGTCTAGGATTTAATTATAATCAAATCAAACCCCCAATCTGGTCAAGTGACTGTTTGCAAATAATCATCGTTCTTCGTGGATCGACCCTGACTTACCCTAATTACATTATTAGTGGCCGAGTTCAGGTCTAATTTAGTAGGTGTGCGACTTAGCCTACCATAGTACGATGGTAAAATTGAAACAAATTTGGGTATAAAATATCGGATTTGGTTTAAAATGACACCATTGTTTGTAGTACGATGGTAAAAATGAAAAAAATAAAGTTCGATGGTAAAAGTGAAACACGAACCAAAGTACGATGGACAAAAACGGAGTTCTCCCTAAAAAGATTGACCACCTTCTCTCAAAAAAATAAAAATAAAAAAAATTGACCACCTTACATCTTGGGATGGCCCATTTGTTGCGGCTTAAACTTTTACTCCCTCCCTCTCATACTTATTGCTACTAAATGAGAATACACGTTGATTAAAAAATAAGTTGGAAAAATAAATATTGTGAGTGGGTAGCAGAGAGAAAATAAGTTAGTGGATAATTGTTGTGAATGGATAAGAGAGAGAAAAGTGAACATTTTAGGTAAGTAGCAATTGATAAGACCGAGCATCGCAGACCGGACCGGACCCGGTTCAAAGCCAGTACAAGCGAGTTCGACCGCGTCAAACCGGATAAGCCCGCAGGCTTATAAGCCCGAGAGACCCGGGCTTCATGATAACCGTAACCGAGGTAGCTCTGCCTCCCGCTATTCTTAGGGTCCCGTGTTGATCACTCAACCACCTGCCCGGAGCCCGCAGCAGCCAGCTGTCACAACGTACAACAGACGTTACCTGTTCGTACCTGACACACCATAACGGTTGGTGGTGGAACCATGTTTCCCTGACAACACGCCACGTTCCCAGCCACTCCCCTGGCCGAACCAATGAGGACTTGCCGCGTGTCCACCGGTACAAGGGCGGTTAGTACCTCAAACCTACCTCCCTCTTCTACTCATATAAATACTTCTATCCGCCCCCATGGGCCAGGTACGTGCTCTATCCTATTCACACACACAAGGCTTTCACAAGCTTTCTACTTAGGTTTTCCTCAGAGATCTTACTCTCACACCCGAGGGCCTAAACCGGATTCCAACCCGGCCTTGGTCTTAACGGTGTTCTTGTTTGTGTTGTGATCAGGATCAAGAGACAGCTATATTGGAGTTCTACCTCCGTGACCCCAGAAACTCAGGGCGTCATCAGTGGTTCCATTGCCGGGAATCGAAAATCTTCCCAGTACAATCTTCTTGCTTCGTTTGCTTTCCAATCTAATTCGTTTCAAATCCTCGTCTAGTTCTTCCGTTTTTCACGTTTCCAAAAGAGTACCCCGTCTTTTCTGTTGATTCTTGACGTACGAAATCTTCGCAATGACTGGGAAAGAAGTAAACCCAAATGCTAGCCCTTCGGGACAAGTGCCCCAGGGATCAGTTTTTGCCAGGTTGGGAAATAAGACTCTTAGTGGCAACTCCTATACCCTTCTCAAAGGGCAAGGAGAGAGGCAGATCTGAGAGATCGTATAGAAACTTCCAAAGCTCTCAAAACTCAAAATACCCCCGTTACTCCCCTCACCCCTGATCAAATCCAAAAGAAATCCAGATCCTCACAGATAGGCAGAACCTGGTAGAGGAAGGGCTACAGTTGAATCTAGCCCTCTAGGAGCTGTTTAATGCCGAGGCCAATGCTAGAAGCCCCCCTGAAAAATCAAAAGCCCATGATCTGGCGAGCTCCAAGAGCAGGGCCAGTAGGATTGTAGGAGGAAAAAGGCGGACAATCCTCGTAGATGATGACGAGGAGAGGGGAAGATGAAGGGGAGAGTGAGGAGGAAGAATCACAGCCCAGAAAGACAAGAGGCCAATCTAAAGGAAAGGCAATTGTTAAAAATGATGATGTAATTACAGAAACCGTAAAAAGGGCTAAAACGAGGGACATAATGGATCAAAAGTTCCAAAGAATGATCGCGGAGCTATGGGAGTCCAAGCAAAACGTAACAAAGTGCGTTGGACCCATGGACGCTTTCGCATCATGGATCAGTGATTCCCCGATCCAAAGAGGAAAGGTGCCCACGCTAGACGCGTATGACGGCTCATCTAACTCAAAAAGTCATGTTGGGCGATTTGAAGGGCAGATGGCCCTATTCTCAACAGATGAGGCCGTGAAATGCAAAGCCCTCGCCTCCACCTTTAAAGGGAAGGCATTGGGGTGGTTATTGGCCCATAAACCACGCTCTATCTGCAGCTACGAGCACTTGCGGACTTCGTTCTTGAACTCGTTCGCGGCGCAGGGGAGGCCGCAAGACCAAAATCGGACCTGTGCGGCGTTAAGCAATACCCCGGGGAAAACACAAAGGCATACATCACTCGGTTCCGGAAAATGACCGAGCAGATTGTGGATCTAACAAGGAACGACATCGAGCTATGCTTCCTGGGGGGATTAACATCCCATACCTTGAGACAAGAGTTCGCTTGTCGAAAGCCAGAGGGAACGAGGAAATGTACAATCGAGCCATCGCTATGGCCGGAGTGGAGCCCGCATTTATGGCCGATGCCCGGAGGAGCGTTAGGGAAAGAATCGAGACCGCTCATGACCCTCGTCATCACTCGGCTACTCAGGAAACAATGGTGGCCGAGGCAGAGGCAGACCAAGAGGCATGCCCAACTTTAAAAGAGGCGATGACAGTGCTTTCACCCCTTTGATCGCACCAAGAACTGAGATATTGCGGGCAGAAGCTTTGCCTCCACCACCTCCACTGGAGAGGAAGCCTTACGAGGCGAACAAAAGAAATGGTGTGGATACCATGAAAGCCACAGGCATTCTACCGATGACTGTTTCCAGCTCAAGAAAATAATACAACAAAAGGTGGAGGCCGGGGAATTAAAGAAATGGATCACGGGGTCCAACAGTAAAGAAGAAGCCCCGCGAGGAAATATTCAATACGTCAATAATGCAGACGGGGAAGGACGTTATGACATCCAGTACATAGGAGAGGAAGCCCCGAGCAATACCCTGCTTTCCGCCCAGATCAGACGACTGGAAAAAGTATTCCTGATACCCACCTATCCGCCCGAGCAAGAGGAAATGATCGGTTTCAGAAGGAGTGAACTGGCATCTACCCTTTTTCATTCAACACAACCGTTAACAATCAAAATGGCTATAGGAAGGGCGGACATCGGAAGAGAGTTCTCATTGATACCGGGGCTTCACGGGACATACTTTACTTCCATTGTTTAGAGGAAATGGGATGTCTGAAGCGCACTTAACCCCATATGCGGGCTTGTTGGAAGGGTTCACGAATCATACGGTCTACGCAAAAGGGACCATTGACTTCGAAGTAACCATTGGAGAGAGGCCGTTCGAGAAAACAGCCCGCGTCACGTTCATGGTGATCGATCTGAAATCCCAGTACAACGCAATCTTGGGAGTGACCGCTCAGGCCGCCCTAGGATCGTCGCATCAATCCCTCACCAGAAAATCAAGTTCAGTACCCCTGCCGGATCGCGTGTATCGAGAATAAGCCCGAGCTCTTCCTCAAGGTAATAGAGAGGAAGAGGAGGAGAGCGCAGCAAAGCAGAGACTGGGAAGCCCGAGGGAGGCAAAAAAGGCCAAAGCAAGTGAAAAAGAGGTCGCAGGCACGGCATGATCGGGACGTTGTCTTTCCACTCCACGAGGGCAGAATTCAAGCAGAGCAGGAGAGCCCGCCGTATGGCCACGGAAACCGAGCATGTCAATATCGTAATTGATTCACTGCATGACCGAGAGGTTGCAGATATTCGCCCTAATGATGCTTTGGAAGATGTGGTCATAAATCCGGCATACCCTGAGCAGACAATAAAAGTCGGGCTAGAGATCCCCGCGGAGGAAAGGAAGGTGTTGATAGAACTGTTGAAGAAGCCTAGACGTGTTCGCCTGGACCGTAGAGGACATGGAGGGGATAAGCAGAGAGGTGATCGAGCACGAATTAAATATCGACCCCACATTTACCCGGGTCCTCCAGAAGAAAGATACTTTTCACCGGAGAAGAAAGCGGCGATCAAAGTCGAGGTAGATAAGCTGCTGAACGCAGGAATTATAAGCCCGATCAAATATCCAAAGTGGTTAGCCAACGTCGTCATGGTAACCAAAGCAAATGGAAAGTGGAGAATGTGCGTGGATTTCACCGATTTGAACAAGGCCTGCCCTAAGGATTGTTACCCTCTTCCCGGATCGATCAATTAGTAGACTCTATCGCCGGCCATAGAGTATTAAGCTTTATAGATGCCTACTCGGGCTATCATCAAATCAAAATGAAGGAGGCCGATATTCCGTCATGCGCTTTCTATGCCGCGGGCAAAACCTACACGTTTAACAACATGCCGTTTGGCCTGAAGAATGCAGGCGGTACATATCAAAGGATGGTAGGAATCGTCTTTGATGATCAATTAGGCCGGAACCTGGAGGCTTACATCGACGATATGGTTATCAAGACCAAGAGACCTCTCACGACCTTGATGTGACAGAAACTTTCACCAGCCTCCGGAGAAACAATATGAAGCTTAACCCATCCAAATGCGCCTTTGGAGTAAAGGCAGGGAAGTTTTTTGGGCTTCATGGTGAACCAGAGAGGGATAGAGGCAAACCAGAGAAGATCATGGCGTTAATAAACATGCAACCCCCAGATGTGTTAAAGAGGTACAAAAGCTGAATGGCCGCATCACGGCCTTGGGGAGGTTCATCGCCAAGTCGGCAGAAAAATGCCTGCCTTTCTTTAAAACTTTGAAAGGAGGAAAAAAAGGAGGGTTTGAGTGGAACGAGGACTGCCGGAATGCTTTTGAACAGATAAAAGCTTACCTGGGAAAACCGCCGCTGTTGAGCAGTCCCATTTTGGGTGAAGAACTCTACGTTTTCTTGGCTGCAACAGATCACGCTGTGGCTGCGGTTTTGGTAAGGGAAGAGGACGACCTTCAGAAGCCCGTGTACTATGTCTCCAAGCACTATCCGCGGTAGAAGGGCGCTACTTGAACATTGAGAAGCTGGCTTTCGCCTTGCTCATAGCCGCTCGGAAGCTGCGGGCTTACTTCATCGCCCACCCAATCACGGTTTATTCGGACACCCCGCTGAAGAAAGTGCTCCATAAGCCCGAATCCTCGGGAAGAATGCTGTCATGGTCTATAGAACTGACTGAGTTCCAAATAACTTACTCCCCGCGAAAGACCATCAAGGCACAAGCACTGGCGGACTTTATGGCAGAAACAACGTTTGAAGTAAAGGAAAGCGAAGCGGACAAAGTCCAGCCCGATAAGGCAAAAATAAGGCGGGGCGAGAAGGCTGTGAATAGTGAAGAAAGGCCGGAGAATTGTTGGTCGTTAAGCGTTGACGGATCCTCCGGAAAAACCGTTAGTGGCGCCGGAATCCTATTGATCGCCCCGGAAGGTCAAAGGTTTAAACGAGCCTTAAGGTTCAAGTTCGCGTTTCCAACAATCAAGCCGAGTACGAGGCGTTGATAGCGGGCTTGGAATTAGCCCGGGACATGAAGGTCTCAAATTTGATCATAAAAGTGACTCACAACTAGTGGTAAATCAGGTCAAAGGGGAATATGAGACAAATCACCCGGTGCTGCTCAAATACAAGGAACTTGCAGCAAACCTGTTGGAGGAATTTGAGTACCACGAGCTGACCCAGGTTAACCGGGCTGAAAACTCCGAGGCGGACTTACTTTCAAGAATCACAAACGAAGACATCACGAAGCTCAGTGTGGATTGTTGGATATAATTTACGGAACGCGCGGCCATCGACAGGGTAGAGATCCACCAGATAGGGGAGCCTAAGAAGGATTGGGTAGACGAGATTATGGAATATATAGAAAAGGAGATCCTTCCCGCGATCCGGATCGGGCAAAGGTTTTGAGAAAACAAGCCGCCAGATACACGATCATTGACAACGTGCTTTACCGAAGGTCTTTTACCAAACCCCTGCTGAGGTGTGTGAAATCCGAAACCATTACCAACTTATTGTACGAAGTCCATGAGGGCGTATGTGGAGGGCATCCCGGTGCGCGACATTATCCGACAAGATCAGATTCTCGGGTATTACTGGCCGACAATGAAAAAAGATGCGGAGGAATATGTCCGCAAATGCGATCAATGCCAGAGATTCGCCAACATACCAAGGCAGCCATCCACGGAGCAGAGCCTGGTAGCCCCAACTTGGGCATTTGACATGTGGGGAATTGATTTGATTGGGCCTTATCCCAAAGCGCCCGGCGGAGCGCAAATGGTAGTGGTCGCAGTGGATTATTTCACAAAATGGGTAGAGGCCAAGGCACTAACTAGCACGACGGAAGCAAGTATTATCAAGTTCATCCACGACCATATATTCTGCCGGTTTGGTTTGCCCCGGGCTATCGTCTCCGATCACGGACCCCAGTTCCAAAGCAAGTTTACGGCGGAATGCAAGAGACTCAACGTAGAACATCGGCAATCATCTGTCGCAAGACCGCAGGGAAACGGACAGGCCGAGCCGCAAATAAGTTGCTTATGACCGTCTTGCACAAAAATTTGAAGGGAAGGAGCGGTCGCTGGATGGAAGAGCTCAGTACTGCCCTATGGGTTGTCCGAACCACAACGAGGAATTCAACAGGAGAAACCCCCTTTTCCTTGACATATGGATCAGAGGCGGTCGCGCCGTAGAGGCAGCCCTACCCACCTACAGGGTCGCCCATTTTGATGAAACAAGGAATGAGGAAGCCCGGAGAAAAGACTTAGACCTTCTTGAAGAAAAACGGTTGGAAGCACGGGCAAAGATGATCAATTACAAACAAAAGGCCAAAGTCCATCATGACAAAAGGGTGAACAAGAGGTCATTTTCCGTGGGAGACTGGGTCCTGAGAAAAGTTGAAGTCACGGGGAGACAGACCGGATATAACAAGATCTCACCCAACTGGGAAGGGCCTTATCAGATCGCCCGCATAATCAAAGAAGGGACTTACAGACTCCTCACCAAAGAAGGGAAGGACTTGAAAAATGCTTGGCACAGCGACCACCTGAAGAAGTATTACCCTTGAAGATTGTATTCCCCCCCTGATATTAGAAATCCGCCTAGTTTCTACCTTATGCATTGTAATGTTGATGTACGGCTCCATGAGCAAAAAAAAAAGATGAAAGATCAATAATATTATGTTTGTTCCATTAAAATAAAAGATCTTCCTAAATCTCATGAACGATGCACGGTCATACGCCCTCGAGCTAGACCGTAAGCCCGCCAAGGGAAATACCGTTGCATGAATTCTCATGAACGATGCACGGTCATACGCCCTCGAGCTAGACCGTAAGCCCGCCAAGGGAAATACCGTTGCATGAATTCTCATGAACAATGCACGGTCATACGCCCTCGAGCTAGACCGTAAGCCCGCCAAGGGAAATACCGTTGCATGAATTCTCATGAACGATGCACGGTCATACGCCCTCGAGCTAGACCGTAAGCCCGCCAAGGGAAAGACCGTTGCATGAATTCTCATGAACGATGCGCGGTCATACGCCCTGAGCTAGACCGTAAGCCCGCCAAGGGAGATAATAATGAAAACAAACAAAGTATTTAAGAAAGAACAATAAATGCTTGGCGATTCATGAGCAATAGAACACAACGAAAGTAAACGGCAAGGAGAAATAAGGATCAAAAGAAGAGCAATTAAATACATTACAAAATCATGTCAAAATGGAGTCAAATGTTCAAATTCGCAGAATTTAATACTATTACAAAAAGGCCCCAGGACGCAGCCCGGTTTGATCTTCAGCTGCCCGGCGGCGGGTTGACTTCCACTTCTGGAACAGAATCAGAGGCAGTATGGTCAGCTGTAGAACGAGCCAGAGCTTCAGAGGCTTCGGCTAGAGCGGAGGCAAAAGCTGAAAAGGGAAGAACAATACCTTCAACGAAGGGGCCATTGGGGCCAAATACCTTCTCCAGAGCCGCGGCCAGAGACAAGGCGGATTCATCACCCGTAAACCGCAAGTCATCTATCATTTTGATCAAGGGTTGAACGGTTACAGGTGAAACCGGAGGCAGAGCATTCCGAACCGACTCGGGCAAGGCTTCAAGCTGATGATCGGCAAATGGTACTAAGGAATGACCTTAAAGCATTCCGGATCCGTGGCCACGATGGAACAAAGGATAGTGATCTCTTGGGCAGTATATTTCCAGTGGCCGCCAGATTCCGGGCAATAGTATGCACCGCCTGTTCATATTGCTCATTGCCCGCGACGGATAATTTGTCAGAGTACTCTGCGGACTCTTTGAATTCAGCAACCGCCTTGCCCCTCTCCTCCTCCAAGACCCGCTCACGTTCATTCTCATAGCGCATTTGGTCAAGAAGTTTGCCGTCCAGCTCATCCACTTTGTTGGACAGCTCCGCGGACTTCTTCCTCTCCGCCTCCAACAACCTCAGGAGCTCAGTATTGCGAGCATCAACACTCGCTTCTCAGCCTCAGCCCGCTCTTTGGCTTCTCGAGCAGCGGCTAGTTCACTACTTAATTTAGATACCTCCTTGGCCGCACTAACGACCTCCGCATCTTTACTCTTTAATTCCTTCGGCGCTCTCCACAGTCTTGGTCAACTTTTGGACCTCCTCCCTCGCCGACATCAGCTCATTATTCCTCGCCGCGATCACGGAGGCGTCAGACTCGTGGTGGGTTCGCAAATAGATAACCTTGTTGGCAATCTGCAAATAACAAAGGTGATTAGACTACGATGCGGAGAGAAGCACGATATATAACCCAAGTCAAAAACGAACCTCGGTCAAGCACAAGCCAACGTTACCCGCGGCGGCGATAGGATTCGAAGCAGCCAAGACCTTCTGTTGGTAATCTGGAAAATATAGACGGTGCATCAGTCCATCACCAACATAGGCATTAGCGCTCCGGCGCTGTGTAGATCCACCCCATACACCTCAGGGGCTTTGGCTATCTTAAGCCCGAACTCCCGGGCGCGCTCTCTATCCTCAATGGACTCCACCGGAACAAATTGGAGCATAGGTCCCTCTCGAAGGAGATAAGACCGTGAAATCACCGGCGGAAGAGCCAACCCTCTGATACTTATCCCTTTGGGGACGCCGGATCACGATAGCATGGCGTTTCTTCGTGGGCTCGGCAGCAGACAGACCGCCGGAGGCTTGGGAGGAATGTCCGGTTCCAATCACTGATTTACCGCGGCCAGCGCCTTGGCGGGGATTCGGAGGAAGGTTCCGGGTCAGTTGCGGCTGAGAAACCACCGCCCCGGACTTATCAACCTTGTCCGTGACCGGGATCTTGACCCCAGGAGCCTCCACCCTTTTCATGGCATCAGCTCTCCTTTGCTTTTCAAGAGCTGCGGCTTTCCTGCCCGCGACCTTGATTTCTGCGGCGGACTTGGGTGGCATCGTATCGTTTGGGTCTGCGAACAAGAGCAACAGTCAGGCGGGTAAAAACAAAGCGAAAGAAGACAAGAAAAATAATACGAAAGTATACATGGGAAGAGACCGAGTAAACCAGGGTCTGGGCAAGTCTCCCCCGAATTACAGGCCGAGCAATCAGAAAGGAAAGCAAATGATTGGTGAACTTTCCAATCAGGATCTCGTAACATAGGGGCCATGATGACCCTAGGCTCGGGGCCAGAAACGCGCCTCGGGGCCACCCCGGCAAAGATCAGGAGCTCCTCATCGCTAATAATTGCTGAGATGTCATAAACTTGAGGAGTCTCCACAACGGACTGGTCGTCCAGGGTAACCCTCTTCGTAAACCGGGCAAGATAGGCCTCCATCGCCGCGCTCAACTCTCGGCCTTCTTCCGGATCAGGAAAGTTTTGGCGGGACATCGAAATCGGCGCTAAATTGTCAGGACGAGGGAATGGCCAGCCTAAACGGTTCTGAATAACGTAGGGATATCTTTGCCACTGATCGAACTTGTTAGTAGCAGCGGAAAAAATCTTCTCAGACCGCGGTTTGGTCTTTAAGCTCAAGCAGCCCGCAGTGACTTGATGGGTGAAGTAGTATGGAGCGCGGACAAAGGAAGGCTCATACCCCAACATGCGGCTTACGACTATAAAGGATACCAGATAGCGAATGGCATTCGGGGTCAAGTCCATAGGCAGGCAATGGGTGAACTCAAGAAATTCACAAAGAAACGGATCCAAGGGAAGGCGCAGCCCGTTTTCAAACTGAGCCGGGTAGAATATGCAGGCAAGGTTCTCGGCCCGGATCAAGGGAGGAGTCATTGATCTCCCACCCATGAGAGACTCGTATTCAACAAGACCGTAGACGAGATAGACTTTGGGGTCGACGCGGAACTGCGACAAATACTCATCACCATCCTCCTCCTCGCTTTCGTCCTCAAACCCGCGCCAGAGCTAGACGCACCTGCTTGACTGGTCCTCCTGTTATCAGGGCCCTCAGGAAAGGAGTCTACGATCCTAACAGGGGAACGAAGCAAGTTGACCTGCGAGCAGTATCAGGGGCCAACCTCTCCAGTTGCCCGCGTGAGTCCGACTGGGTATCTGAAGAACCATCTCCCATGACATCCCGGGCAGGTTCATCCAACAAGAATTCGTCGCCATCATCAGCCCGCTCTGAAGCATCCCCGCTGCTGGTCACTTCAATCACCCCAGCACCCACGGAAACGTCGCGGTTATGGCCTTGAACGGGCAGATCGTCATCCAGAGGGACATCCAACCAAGACTGAGCATTAGAGCCGCTTGCAGACACGCGGTCTCCACCTAATCTCACCAACCTTCTAGCGTTACCGGCCATATCTACATTATCGGGGAATCGAGTTAAAACCGCTTTCACGAAAACCCTAACTGTTCCTCGCCCCCTATTACCCTCATTCTCCCCGAGTCAAAATGAACTGAGGGGCCTGTCTCCCACAGCAGGGGTAGGATCCAAGAGTCCCACTCATAGACTATCCCTATGGTCATAAAAGCATCCCGGGAAAGCCTTTTCCAGGCATTTATCAGGTACCGGTAAATCCCTCCCGTTCGTCGACAACAACCAAAAAGGTTCGGACGAAGCATTCTCCCCAGGTCCAATTCATCCATAATCACAGTCAAAGGTTTTTTCAACAAAACTTTATAAAATCAAAGGTGGACTCAGGATTCCTAAGAAAGAGACAAGTTAACCGGTTAGAAATCGGAGATTCGGTGGTTAAAAGTTAAAAGCTTGGTTGGTGATGTTATAAGTTATAAAAACACGGCGTGTTAAGTTTCTACCCCCGATGAACGGTGGAGAGGACCGAAGGCGAAAGTTAGCAATCAGAAACCAGCGACGAAAATGAAAAGGGAAGCACTACCTGTTAAATCGAACGAGTTAAGGAAACGGAAGAAGCAAATCAACGTCGTTATCAGCGATATTTCTCTCAAGAGCGATGGCCAAAGATTATAAATGCCGAAGGTCTTTGAATAAGCCAATTAGGGTTATTTATATCCCCAGAATGGGTCGGGTTTAAACCAAAGATCCGGAGCGACCCGGCTTAGACCCGGAAAACGAAGAGGCGGGAATCAGCTTTTTCGAATTCCAATGACGGTTCGCATTTAATGAGCGTGCTCCTTGTCATATCAAAGACCTGACAGCTACGTCACTAGCCTGACCCATGGGGCCCACCGTCCTGTCATCAACCACCATTGTAAGACTCCCGTCCCATGGTATTCTGTGCCCGTATTTACTACAGTTTGCTCGGGCCGAGACATGGAAGCGTAACTCCTCGCGCCGCTCATAAATAAGCTGACCCTCGGAGTTAGGGGCCACTGATAAGACCGAGCATCGCAGACCGACCGGACCCGGTTCAAAGCCAGTACAAGCGAGTTCGACCGCGTCAAACCGGATAAGCCCGCAGGCTTATAAGCCCGAGAGACCCGGGCTTCATGATAACCGTAACCGAGGTAGCTCTGCCTCCCGCTATTCTTAGGGTCCCGTGTTGATCACTCACCACCTGCCCCGAGCCCCGCAGCAGCCAGCTGTCACAACGTACAACAGACGCTACCTGTTCGTACCTGACACACCATAACGGTTGGTGGTGGAACCATGTTTCCCTGACAACACGCCACGTTCTCAGCCACTCCCCTGGCCGAACACAATGAGGACTTGCCGCGTGTCCATCCGGTACAAGGGCGGTTAGTACCTCAAACCTACCTCCCTCTTCTACTCATATAAATACTTCTATCCGCCCCCATGGGCCAGGTACGTGCTCTATCCTATTCACACACACAAGGCTTTCACAAGCTTTCTACTTAGGTTTTCCTCAGAGATCTTACTCTCACACCCGAGGCCTAAGCCGGATTCCAACCCGGCCTTGGTCTTAACGGTGTTCTTGTTTGTGTT